>JANJGN010000024.1:46272096-46454596 GCA_026770705.1 Isurus oxyrinchus | reverse complement strand
ACACAGACACACACACACAGACACACACACACACAAAGACACACGCACATACACACACACGCATACTGACACACACACACAGACTCATATACACATATACAGACATGCACACACGCACACACACACAGACATGCACACATGCATACACAGACATGCGCACATACACACAGAGACACACACACACACAGACACACGCACACACACACCCACACACACACACAGACACACACACAGACACACACACAGACAAGCACACACACAGACACACACAGACACGCACACAGACAAACACACACACACACAGACACACACACACAGACACACACATACAGACACACAGACACACACACATACACGCACACACAGATACACACACGCACACACACAGACACACAGACATGCACACACACACAGACACACACACACAGACACACACACAAAGACATGCACACACGCACACACAGACATTCACAGAGACACACACACCCACACCCACACACAGACACACAGACACGCACACACAGACACACACAGATACGCACACACAGACATGCACACACGCACACACAGATACAAAGACATGCACACAGACATGCGCACACACACACACACACACACAGACACGCACATACCGACACACAGACACACACATAGGCACACACACATGCACACACAGACACATACACACACACACATACGCACACACGCACATACAGACACATACACACAGACACGCACACATGCAGATACAGACACACGCACACACACACACACACACACACAGACATGCACACACACAGACACATGCACACACATACATAGACACACACAGACACACACACACACACACACACACACACAGACACACAGACACACACACACACTTCTCACTCCAGAATCACTCATGGGTCCAGCTGTGTGCAGCTGAACTGCTGGTGGTGGGGGGAGGGGGTGAGGCTGGTGGTGTGGGGAGGGATGCAGGGGGAGGACTCACAAAGCCTGTAAATGAGGCTGAAAGAGACATTACACATTATTCAGTGAAAGTGAATATATTTTCAGGTTATAAAGTGATGAGATGTGTTCATCTGTGCAACCACTCTTGATCAGAATTTCTTAACTTTTCTAGGCCTATCACTTCTGCTAGGTGCTGCCCTGACATCAGCAGCAGGGGTGGAGACGGCCTCTGCAATGGTTGGCCCTGTTGCCTCTGACATCGGTGGGGAGCGGAGGCTTTGAAGGTCCCAGTTTGCTTTGGCTGTCCTCCTGTGGGCCGGCTGCTCCTTCTGCGGTGACAGAGGATGTGGTTGAGGGGGTTCAGGTAAAGGGGCTCGGAGGGAGCGGACAGCTTCTGAGATTCCTGAATGGATGATGCAGGGGTGTCCAGCTGCCGTTTCTCCTCCCTTTGGGTACCCGAGGGCTCCGGACTGACTCCTTAGGGGGAAGGAGCACCTGGAGGGACACCGAGGTGCCCTGTTTCCCTCATGCGCTCCCATTGCAGGAACTCACCCATGGCTCCCTCAATGGAGGGCAGGTCTGCACGTATCTCTGTGTTCTCCAGGACAAGGGTCTCCATGGCGTCTACCATCCTTCCCATGGAGACCTCCATATGGGAACCACATCATCAGAGAGCAGGCGGACGCACTCCTCTAATTCACGTGCCACTCTGTTGAAGATTTCCAACAGCTCTGCGTGATGTTCCCCCACCTTCTGCTCACTCCAGGTTGAGTTGGAAGGCTGAAACTAGAGGCTTGTCAACTGATTGGGACCTCAGAGATGCCTCTTCCCCAGCAATCATCAGAGCTGGGGAGCTCGCACAAACCTGCCTCCTACTGCTGCGGACATGTGTCCATGTGGTGACCACCAGATTGTGAACCCGAGCCTGCTCTACATCCAAGTCCCACCGAGGTGTGTGTGTCTCTGCGCTGGTGCAGGGTGTAGGTAAGCGCTGTGATGGGTCTTCCAGGCTGCTTATTTCCAGCTCTTCAATGGAGGAGGAGTCCTCTTGGCTGGAGGGGAGGACCTGGATGGGGCTGCGGGACTGGCTGGCTGAGGGTGTTGGTCAGAGCTCCCTGTGAACCAAAGTAGAGATAAGTAGTGAATGGCAGCAGTCAAAAACAGGAGAGAGAGCACTCACATTTCCGTTGAGAGAGGGATGATGTGGTGCAGAATCCTCACAAGGGTGTTTGCCACTGACCTCACCATTACCACAGACACGGTCCATGTCCTCACCAGTCAGCACAATGGCACACTCCTCAAAGTGAGTGAGGGGCCTAATGTGGGCCACTCCACCCCCGGTCTGAGACCTCTTCCTGCTGATGTGAGCAGGTTTCTCCTGTATGAGAACAGATGGAGAGAGTGTGAGCAGGACACATGGCACTGCGTGGACTGTTTGTGTAGTGAGTGCAGCCATGGACTGGATGAGGATGTGAGATCCAGAGGGAGGTGTGAGGGTGTGTGTGAGAGAGTTTGTGGTGTTGTCCCTTGAGATGTGAGATCCCTGTGAATGTGTGATGGCTTTTTGAGATGAGAGTGATGATAAGAGTGAATTATCCTTGTGAATTGGAGGAGATCATTCATCCTTTTCCTGCACAGGGTGCTGTTGGCACTGTGTTGGCACTGACCACCACTGCCCCCGCCTCTCATGCTGGATTGGTGACCTTGCTTTCTGGCCTTCACCCGTGTCTTGCGGTGGGCCTCCATTGCCTCCAGTAGGTTCTTCAGGGAGATGTCACTAAATCTGGGGGCAGCATGTTTCCTCCCTTTGGCAGCCATCAGTTCCCAGCAGCTTCCTATCCCTTGAAGAGAGCTGGTTCTGTGCAGAGGCGCCCTTTAAATATGGCACCCAGTTTACTGAAGGTGAGGGTGGGGCGGACGATTCACATGATGTTCCACCACCATCCTGGCATGTTTCCTGGGAATGCATAATTAATGAGGTGGGAATGGGATGATAAGGTGCAAAACCCCCACCCCATTGTGGCCAGTGGGGAAAACATGCCTTTCCCTGCCCACTACCGCACTTATTGCAAATCTGCGACAATTCCACGCAATGTATTTGCAATCTTATACACGCAACTACTCAGCTGAATAAAACTTCAACTAAGAGGGAAAGTGGTAAATGGGGTCTAAACTGTGCTGTTGTTGCACTGTTTCACTGAAATAGTTACTTTTCAAATATCTCCCCAGATACATTTGCATGATCACAAAAGCTAAAATTACTCAGGAATTAGTGCAACTGGGCAGCATCATTGAATGTAAGTGTTTATATTATTTCCTTTTATTAATGTTTTTATGCAATGCTGTTTTATTAATGCTTTTTCATAGAAGATAAAGCTTTTTACTATGAGAATGCAGTCATCCTGCTGTCAATAATATTAAATGGCTGAACATAATATAAATAACTAATTAGAGTAGTAAATAGTTCAGTAAAGACTAGCCAGTTTCTTGGTAAAGTAAATATTTTAACATGAATTGTGTAATTCTATCAGTTCCAAAGAAGTCATATTGAACTTGACGCGTGAACTCTGGGTGGGATCATCCCAGATTTGCATTAAATGTGGTGGGTTTCCACACCGTATCGCCCCATTCCCACCTCATTACTTTTGCATTCCCAGGAAACATGCTGTTTCCATGGTGGACGGGCTCTTACTCGCCTGCCATGCTATCACCTCACTGCTTCACGGTGCCAGGCACCATGATTAAAGTACAGCCATACTCAGTCCAGGGCTGTAGCAAGAAAGACATGGCCCTGAAAGCCAGGAAGATTGCAGCCCTTGAGCACCTTCTGGACACTGTGGAGGCCCCCCTGTGATGTCCTCTATCCCCACTCTGCCTGCAGGAGGGGTAGCTACATTACCACTCCGGCTTGGTAGGCGATGGCAGTGTTGTCAGTGCCAATGCTGCACAGGAGAGGTTGGCCATCCAATGCAGAAGAGTTTGAATGATCTCATCTGTGCAGCCAGGGTAAGGCAACCATCTCATCACTCTAAACTCTCACTCTCAAGCCCACCACACATTCACTGGCAGCGCAAGGGACATCACCACTCACTCTCTCACACACACCCTCACATCTCCATCTGGCCTCATCTCCTCTGGAGACTGCCTCCTCAGCCCTCACCATCTTGAACCACTTACACAGATCAACATGTGTCCCCACACACACCCTGGGATACCCCCTTCCCCAGTACAGCCCTCACCCTGCAGCCTCTTCCCTTATCTGAGGCTGCTTCTCCCCCTTCCCCAAGCAAAGCCCTAGCCCTGCAGCCACTGAAAAGCTACCCACTGACCTGGTGCTGATGTCTGTGAGTGCTGCCTAAAGCAAGGTAGGCAAACAAACATCGAGGTCCTGAGTGAAGTGCAGCCGGCCCAATACATGTTGCTTATGTGCTGTTGTGAAACACGTCAGGGTGTTCTCCCAGCAACATGGGCAGACTATCCAGTGAGGCAGGGGTGGGGGGGGGGGTGGGGGGGGTGAGTCCAGTGATCTGGCCTTATAATAATATGCTGATGTATTACAATGAGGTTCCTGGCACCCAATGGTGAGAAACCTGGCCCACCATCAGCAGCTGAGTGGACAATTGCAAATTGGCTTCATTGTGAAACTGATCACATCATGTTGTCTGTTCAATGCCACCAAACCCTCCCAATGTCGGTGGGCATGGAAAATCCTGGACTCTGTTTCTCTCTCTCAACAGATATTGCCAGGCCTGCTGAGATTTTGCTGCACTTTCTGCTTATTTTAGTGAGGAGGCATCGCTGGATCTGGCGCTGGGGTATGAGGTGAGACACCGAGTGTCTGTGGGGGAAAATTTTACAAAGAGTTATCATGTTATCATAAGTTACTAAACTACTAAACTAGCAATGAAGAAGATAGAGGAGCCATCTAAAGTAGAGCTACTAAATAAAGTTTTACTAGGCTACTAATTGCAGAGGTTTAACTTCAATGGGATGAGGGGATCTAGCCAGGATAAAATGGAACCAAGGAACATTGTAACAGAAGAATGGGTGATCTTTGAGGAGGAGATATTTCAGTTACAGGCTTGGTACATTCCAAAAAGGGCAAGCAATAGAGGAGCCAAAGCCAAGGCTCCTTGGATAATGACAGACATGGATAATACGATGTAACAAAAAATGAGGGTGTGTGATGCAAACAAAAACAAAAGTGTTGAAAATACTCAGCCCACCAGGTAACATCTGTGGGAAAAAACCGAGTAACATTTCAGGTGTGTGAGCCTTCATCACAACTGGTGTATGATGCATGTCAGGTTAGTTCTTCAGCTGAGAACCTGGCCAAATACAATAGGCTGAGAGGGGAAATGAAGAGGAAAATAAGACTGGCATAGAGAGAATATGGGGATAGAACAACAGTTAAAGTAAAAAGTAACAAAAGTTTTCCACCAGCTTGTAAATAGCAAGCAGTTCGAGACAGGGTGGTCTCTGTTAGGGACAAAGAGCCTGGCTAGAGGGGTAGGGCGAGACTGGACTACTTAACGGGTACTTTGTACTTGTCTTTACTGAAGAAAGGGCTGGTAAAAAGATGAATTGGCAGAAGTAATGAATGCAGTGAAAATTAACAACAGAATGTACTGAGAAGGATACTGCTGAGGATGGACAGGTCACCTGATCCAAATGGGGCTTATATCCCAGGCTGCTAAAAGAAGTGCTGAGTGGATGATTCATCTTGGATCCTCCTGACAGCCCCAGCATCATAGATGCCAGTCTTCAGGCAAGTCAATCACCACATCAAGAAACGGCTGAAGGCAGTGTTTACTGCAATAGTCTTGTGCTCCAGAACTAACTGCACTCTTAGCCAAGCTGTTCCAGTACAGCTACAAGACTGCCGTCTACCCAGCAATGTGGAAAATTGCCCAGGTATGTCTTGTCCACAAGAAGCAGGACAAATCCAACCCAGCCAATTACTGCCCCATCAGTCTACTTTCGATCATCAGCAAAATGACAGTGCTATCAGTTGACAGCTTTGTCAGTTGACAGCGTTATCAGTTGACAGTGTTATCAAGCGGCACTTACTCAGCAATAACCTGCTCACTGATGCCCATTTTGGGTTCCGCCAGGGCCACTCAGCTCCGGACCTCATTGCAGCCTTAGTCCAAACATGGACAAAAGAGCTGAACTCAAGAAGTGAGGTGAGAGTGACTGCCTTTGGCATCAAGACAGCATTTGACTGAGTGTGGCATCAAGGAGCCCTGGCAAAACTGGTGTCCATGGGAATCAGGGAAAAACTCTCTGCTGGTTGGAGTCATACCTAGCACAAAGGAAGATGGTTGTGGTTCTTGGAGATCAATCATCTCAGCTCCAGGACATCACTGCAGGAGTTCCTCAGGGCAGTGTCCTTGGCCCAACCATCTTCAGCTGCTTCATCAATGACCTTCCTTCCATTGTAAGGTCAGAAGTGGGGATATTCGCTGATGATTGTACAATGTTCAGCACCAACTGCGACTCCTCAGATACTGAAGTAGTCTGTGCCCATATGCAGCAAGACCTGGACAACATTCGGGCTTGGACTGCTAAATGGCAAGTAACATTTGTGCCACACAAGTGCCAGGCAATGACCATCTCCAACAAGAGAGAATCCAACCATCGTCCCTTGACATTCAATGGTATTACCATCACTGAATCCCTCACTATCAACATCCTGGGAGTTACCATTGACCAGAAACTGAGCTGGATTAGACATAATTTTGTATACTTTTCCCCTTACTGGAGGTGTCAATAATCTAGGGGCATAAACTTAAGGTAAGGGGCAGGAGGTTTAGAGGGGATTTGAGGAAAAATGTCTTCACCCAGAGGGTGGTTGGAATCTGGAACACACTGCCTGAGGGGGTGGTAGAAGCAGGAATCCTCACAATATTTAAGAATATTTAGATGAGCACTTGAAACACTTCAGCATACAGGGCTACAGGCCAAGTGCTGGAAAATGGGATTGGAATAGAATGTGGCCAGCACAGGCATGATGGGCTGAAGGGCCTGTTTCTTTGCTGTATAACTCTATGACTCTATATAAATACTGTGGCTACAAGAGCAAGTCACAGACTGGGAAATCTGTAGAGAGGAACTCACCTCCTGACTCCAGGCTGACAAAGCTTATCCACCAAAATCAAGGCACAAGTCAGGAGGGTGATGGGACACCCTTCATTTGCCTGGATGAGTGCAGCTCCCACAACACTCAAGAAGATCGACACCATATAGGATGAAGCAGCCCCGCTTGATTGGCACCCCATCTATCACCTTCAACATTCACTCCCTCCACCACAGACACACAGTAGCAGCAGTGTGTGTACCATCTACAAGATGCACTGCAGGAACTCACCAAGGCTCCTTCAACAGCTCCTTCCAAACTCATGACCACTATCTCATAGAAGGACAAGGCAACAAGGGCATGGGGTCACTGCCACATGTTGCCCTCCAAGCAACACACCAGCCTCACTTGGAACTTTGGGCAGAATGTTTAAGTTGGCGGGTGAGCTCCTGCCCTGATTGGACATGAAATCAGGCAAGATGGCGCTGGGTGAGTGTCCTGATGTCATCCTGCGCTTGCATCATATTTCAGTTGAAGGGCCCGAGCCCACCGAAAACTAAGAGGTCAGTTATGGTGCTTAAAGTTTCAATTGTCTCCAATTTTTCGTGGTGAATCAGCCAGACGGGTGAATCTGGCAGACGGGTGAATCAGCTAGACGGGTGAATCTGGCAGATGGGTGAATCGGCCAGACGGGTGAATCAGCTAGACGGGTGAATCTGGCAGATGGGTGAATGGGCCAGACGGGTGAATCGGCCAGACGGGTGAATCGGCCAGACAGGTGAATCTAGCAGACGGGTGAATTGGCCAGATGGGTGAATCGGCCAGACGGGTGAATCTGGTGGACGGGTGAATCTAGCAGACGGGTGAATGGGCCAGATGGGTGAATGGGCCAGACGGGTGAATCAGCCGGACGGGTGAATCGGCCAGACGGATGAATGGGCCAGACGGGTGAATCTGGCAGACGGGTGAATGGGCCAGACGGGTGAATGGGCCAGACGGGTGAATCTGGCAGAGGGGTGAATCGGCCAGACGGACTTTGCATTTTTCATGAAACATCACCCAAGGGCGGGATGAGGTTTCTGTTATTAAATAGTGAAAATCTATGGTCAGAATTTTTATCATGTATATGTCCAAGTGACTGATTGTGATGCTTGGACATTTTTTTCATAATTTTACAAACTTTATTTCATGCTTTTCAGGCCTTTAGCTTCCTGAGGCAGATCTCTGCCTTCAGGGAGCTTTCATTCAGCACTGTTTAACATTCCAACCTGCGCCCACGCTGGCTGTCATTAATCAGCCAGCCAATGTGGAACTGTGGTCGGCGATCTGTTCCTCGGCTGATCCCAGACCCCTTGCTCACACCCTCCTACCCACCTGAAAATTCTGCCCTGTATCGCTGTCCTTTCATTGTCACTGGGTCAAAATCCTGGAACTCCCTCCCTAATACAGTGGGTGTACCTCCACCACATGGACCACAGCGGTTCAAGAAGGCAGCTCATCACCACCTTCTCAAGGACAATTAAGGATGGACAATAAATGCTGGCCCAGCCAGCGAAGCCCACATCCCGTGAAAGAATAAAAATAACTCACTTATCCTGTCTATAACTCAGTGCAGCTTCTTTCTGTCCTCCCCACTTACCTTCCCTACTGTCTGGTTCTTCATCTCAGTCATCAATATAGACGGTAAATAGCTGAGACCCAGCACTGGTCCTTGCAGTGCTCCACTCTACTGTCTGCCAATTTGATAAAGCCCCATGTATGTCCATCCATTCGGCCTAATGCTAAAATTACCCCAACTCCATGAGTCCTTATTCTGCCTATTCATCTCCTTCCCATGGCCCCTTCCCAATCGCAGGAGGTGCAACACCTGCCCCTTTACTTCCCCCCTCTTCATTGTTCAATACTTCAAACACTCCTTTCAGGTGAATCAGCGTTTCATTTGCACCTCCTTCAATTTGGTCTGCTGTATTTGCCGTTCCCAATGTGGTTTCCTCTACACTGGGGAGACTAAACGCAGACTGGGCGACCGCTTTGTGGAACACCTTCACTCAGATCACAAACATGACCCAGACCTCCCTGTCGCTTGCCATTTTAACACTCCACCCTGCTCTCTTGCCCACATGTCCGTCCTTGGCTTGCTGCATTGTTCCAGTGAAGCCCAACGCAAACTAGAGGAACATCTTCCGACTAGGCACTTTACAGCCTTCCGGACTGAATATTGAGTTCAACAACTTCAGATCATGAACTCTCTGCTCCATTTTGAATTTTTTCCTCCAATGCCAGTTTGTAACTTGTTACCATGTTTTTGCTTTCAGACAGCACTGACCTTTAATATGCTATTAACACCTACTCAGAACAAATGCTTTGTGTCTTGAATACTCTCAGCACCACTCCCTTTGTCATTTGTTCCATGACATCTTTGTCTTTTACTCTCCCTCATTCTCTAACCTATCACTGACCTATTTTACTCTCCTGCCCCTCTCCCTTTAACGATGGCATAAAACCCATCACGTTCTCATCTCCCTTCGATTCTGAAGAAGAGCCATGTTGAAGTTGAAACATTCACCGTTTCTCTCTCTGCAGGTGTTCCAGGCCTGCTGAGTTTTTCCAGAAGTTTCTGTTTCTAATTCAGAACTTAAATTCATATAGCACATTTCACAAAGCAAATCTAAGGCATATCAAAGGGTTTAATTAGGAAATAATGCCCGATAGAATGATACATTATTAGGCAGAGGAGAAGTTTCAGAAAAGAATTCCAGAGCTTTTTATCCAGACAGCGTAAAGCATGGTCACCTGTACGTCAGTTCACAAATTGTCATGTATGGAAATAACAAAGTTGTGGATGAATTTAGAATCGCAGATGAATGTACAAAAATCTTTCTTTGTGACAGGACAAGTAGATGACTATTAACAAAACACTTGAGATCCTAGCTTTATTAACAGAGCAATATAATGCATAAGCAATGCAGCTATGCTAAATCTAAACAAAATGCCGGTTAGGCCTCAGCTGGAGTATGTGTTCATTTCTTAGCATCACACTTTAGGAAGAAGGTCAAGGTCATGGAGAGGGTGCAGAGAAGATTTACTGGAATTGTACCAGGGATGAGGAACATAAATTGTGTGGAAATGTTGGAATTATTAAGCTTGGAATGCAGAGATTAAATATAAGTGTTCAAAATAATGAATTGTTTCATTAGATTGACTGTGGAAAATCTGTGGCAGAACAACCAGAGGAAACAGTATCAAGGTGATTCACTGAAGAACCAGAGTTGACATTAGAAAACATTTTTGCAGGTGTGTTGTGATCTGGAATTAATTGGCTGAAATGCTGATGGAGGTTGTTCCAAAACAGAGTTGGATAAATACTGGAAGGAAAGAGAATTACAGTGCTGTTGGGAAAGAGCTAGGCAGTGAAAAGGGCATGGAGAGTGGCAGGGACTTGAGTTCCCCGGAGAACCAGAGGGACTTCAGTTTAACCTCAGGAGAAAGAGGTAAAAACAGTGAGACTCAGATGGGAGTAAGGGTTAAATAAAAGCAAGGATCAATATCCTTTAGTTAAGATGTGTCTGGGGAGCTCAGTCCCATGATTTGCACATCCTGCGCTATGTGGGAATTCCTAGACGCTCCTGGCAGTCTGGATGACCATGTGTGAGGAGACGCCTCCCATCCAAGCAACTCAAACCCTGGGTTTTGGAGTTGGAGCAGCAGCTGGGGGCTCTACGGTGCATTCACAAGGCTGATAGGATCGTGGACAGCACGTTTCAGGATGTGGTCACCCCACAGCTTAAGGAAGTGCAAGCAGAGAGGGGATGGGTGATCGCCAGACAGAAGGGGACCAGGAAGGTAGTGAGGGAATCTTCCGAGTGTATCTCACTCGCAAACTGTTTCTCGGCCTCGGCAAACAGTGAGAGTGACGGTTCCTCTGTGGAGGCCAATCAGAGCTAAGGCCATGGCACTGTGGGTGGTCCAGCTGCTCAGGGTGGGAGGAAGAAGTGTGGAAGGGCAATAGTGGTAGAGAATTCATTAGTGAGGGGAGTAGACAGGCGCTTCTGTGGCTGTACACATGTCTCCAGGATGGTATGTTGTCTCCCAGGTGCCAGGGTCAAGGATGTCACGGAACAGCTGCAGGACATTCTGAACAGGGTGAACAGCCAGAGGTCGTGGTCCATGTTGGGACCAATGACATAGGAAGAAAGAGAAATGAGGTCCTGCAAGCAGACTTTAGGGAGTTTGGTAGGAAATTGAAAAGCAGGACTTCAAAGCTAGTAATCTCTGGATTACTCTCGGTGCCACACAATAGTGAGTATAGGAACAGAAGGATAGAGCAGATGAATGTGTGGCAGGAGAGGTGGTGCAGGAGGGAGGGCTTTAGATTCTTGGGGCATTGGAACCATTTCAGGGGGAGGTGGGACCTGTACGAGTTGGAGGGGTTACATCTGAACAGGAACGGAACCAACATCCTCACAGGGAGGTTTGCTAATGCTGTTGGGGTGGATTTAAACTAAATTGTCAGGGGGATGGAATCCTGAAAAGTAGTTCAGAGGGGAGAGAAGCTGAGAGGGGAGAGAAGTTAAAACGCTAGTAAGTGAGTCTGGAAGGTAGAGGAAACATAGGCTAAATAAGGAAGAAGTGAGTTTAACGAGGCTAAATGGAATATATTTTAATGCAGGGAGCCCGAGGAACAAGACAGAGGGGCTGGGGGCACAGATAGGTACGTGGGACTAAGGTGTCATAGCTGTGACCAAGACTTGTCTAAAAGAAGGGCAGGATTGGCAGCTCAACATTCCCGGTTATAGGGTATTCAGATGAGATAGGGAGGAGGATAGAAGAGGAGGGGGGGTTGCGATACTGATCAAGGACTCGATTCTAGCAGTGAGGAGGACAATATCCTGGAAGAATCATCAAATGAGGCCGTGTGGGTAGAAAAATCACAAGAGGGGCAAACACGCTGTTGGGTGGGTACTATAGGCCCCCAAACAGCCAGGGAGAGATAGAGGATCAAATCTGTAATCACATTTCAGAGAGGTGTAAGGATAATAGGGCAGTAATAGTTGGGGATTTTAACTACCCAAATATTAACTGGGATAGTTTAGTGTGCAAGGTAGGGAGGGAGCAAAATGTTTAAGCTTCATCCAGGCGAACTTTTTTAGCCAGTACATAGAAAGCCCAACAAGGGAGGGGGCAGTTCTGGGCCTAATATTCAGCAATGAGCCCCGGCAGCTGGAAGGTGTATTAGCAGGAGAGCATTTTGGAGATAGTGACCATAACTCAGTTAGATTTAGGACAGTTATGGAAAAGAATAAGGTTGGGCCAGGAATATAAGTTCTAAATTCTCAGATTGTTCTCATTAGAGCGATGGAGATTGAGGGGCGACTTGATAGAAGTTTACAAAATTATGAGTGGCATGGACAGAGTAGATAGTCAGAAGCTTTTTCCCAGGATGAAAGAGTCAATTACTAGGGGACATAGATTTAAGGTGAGAGGAGAAAACTATAGAGGAGATGTGCAGGGCAAGTTTTTTACACAGAGGGTAGTGAGTGTCTGGAATTCGCTGCCAGAGGAGGTGGTGGAAGCAGGTACGATAGTGGTGTTTAAGAGGCAGCTTGACAAATACATGAATAGGATGGGAATAGAGGGATATGGACCCAGGAAGTGCAAAATGTTTTAGTTGACTGGCAATATGATCGGCGCAGGCTTGGAGGGCCGAAGGGCCTGTTCCTGTGCTGTACTTTTCTTTGTTCTTTGATCCAAACTGGGGAAAGGCTGGTTTTACTAAGATGAGATGTGATTTGGTCCAAGTGGACTGGGAGCAGCTATTTGCAGATAAAACTGTGTCAGAGCAGTGGGAGGCATTCAAGGAGGAAATAGCAAGAGTACAGGGCAAATATGTTCCCGTAAAGACAAAGTGGGGGGGGGACCAAGTCCGGAGAATCTTGGACATCAAGGGACATAAAGGTTAGGATTAAGATAAAATGAGAAGCTTGTGGCAGATACAGAGGGCTCCTTACGGCAGAGTCTCTAGAGCAGTATAAAAAGTGCAGGGGAACTTAAAAAGGAAATCAGGAAAGCTAAGAGTGAATGAGAAAACATTGGTGGGTAGAATAAAGAAAACCCAAAGGGGTTTTTTAAATATACAAGAGCAAGAGAATAACTAGGGAAAGAGTAGGGCCAATTAGGGACCATAGAGGTTAATCTGTGTGTGGACCCAGAAGATGTGGGGACAGTCCTCAATGAATACTTTGCATCAGTCTCCACAATGGAAAAGGATGATGCAGATATAGACATCAGAGTGGAGGGCTGTGAAATATTAGAGGAAATTAACATAGAGAGAGGAGGAGGTACTAGCGGGTTTAGCAGCCTTAAAAGTGGATAAATCCACAGGCCAGGATGAGATGTATCCCAGGCTGTTGAGAGAGGAAAGGGAAGAGATATCAGGGGCCCTGGCAGTAATTTTCAAACCCTCTCTGGCCACAGGTGAGGTGCCAGAGGACTGGAGGGCTGCTAACATCATCCCATTATTGAAAAAGGAGGAAAGGATAGACCAGGAAATTACAGGCCAGTCAGTCTAACCTCGATGGTGGGGAAGTTACTAGAAAGAATTCTGAGGGACAGAATATATCTGCACTTGGAGAGACGCAGGTTAATCAGGGATAGTCAGCTTGGGTTTGTTAAGGGAAGGTTGTGTTTCACAAATTTGATCGAATTTTTTGAGGAGGTAACCAGGAGTGTTGATGAGGGTAATGCATTCGAAGTATTAAGACTTTAACAAGGCTTTTGATAAGGTCCCTCCTGACAGACTGGTCAAGAAAGTAAGAGCCCATGGGATCCAAGGCAAAGTTAGATCCAAAATTGGCTGAGAGGCAGGAAGCAGAGGGTAAGGTGAGAGGGATGTTTCTGTGACTGGAAGTCTGTTTCCAATGGGGTTCCACAGGGCTCGGTGCTGGGGCCCTTGCTGTTTGTGGTGTACATAAATGATTTGGACTTAAATGTAGGGGGTATGAACAAGAAGGTCGCAGATGAGTTGACAATTGGTCGGGTGGTAAATAGTGAGGAGGATAGTGTAAACTGCAGGAGGATATCAATGGACTGGTCAGGTGGGCAGAGCAGTGGCAAATGGAATTCAACCCAGAAAAGTGTGTGGTAATGCACTTGGAGAGGACTAACAAGGCAAAGGATTAGGCTATGAATGGTAGGATCCTGGAGAGTACTGAAGATCAGAGGGACGTTGGTGTACATATCCACAGATCTCTGAAGGTAGCGGGACAGGGAGATAAGGTGGTTACGAAGGCATATGGGATACTTGCCTTGATTAGCCGAGGCATAGAATACAAGATCAGGAAATGTATAAAACACTGGTTAGGCCACAGCTGGAGTACTGCGTGCAGTTCTGGTCACCACATTATAGGAAGGATGTGATTACACTGGAGAGGGTGCAGAGGAGATTTACCAGGATGCTGCCTGGGCTGGAGGGTCTGAGTTATGAGGAAAGATTGGATAGGCTGGGGTTGTTTTCCTTGGAGCAGCGAAGGTTGAGAGGGGACCTGATAGAGATGTATAAGATTATGTGGGCATAGATAGGGTGGATAGGAAATCAATTTTTCCATTAGTAGAGGGGTCAATAACCAGGAGGCATAGGTTTAAGGTAAGAGGTAGAAGGCTGAGAGGGGAGTTGAGGAGAAATTTTTTCACCCAGAAGGTGGTGTGAGTCTGGAACTCACTGCCTGAAAGGGTGGTTGAGCCAGAAACTCTCGTAAGAAGTATTTAGATATTCACTTGCGTTGTCATAGCCTCCAGGTCTATGGGCCAATCGCTGGAAAATGGGATTAGTGTAGTCAAATCTTTGTTGACCGGCATGGAATTGATGGGCCAAATGGCCTCCTTCAGTGTTGTATGAGTCTGTGAGTGGGATTAATTGCATCACTCTTTCAGAGAGCACAATCGATTGTTTGACCTCTCTTGCTGATGTTTCATTCGAGGGTTTTATCAGCTAAAGCACAGCTGGAAACCTGATATGTTCCAGAGATGGAAGTAGACATTCTTGGCAACGGAGTATATATAAATGGTGTGAAGTTCATTTCAAAGCTAAATAGGACTCAAAGTTTTGAAAAGTCTGGTTCAGCCTCAGGCAGCAGATCAGCAGTGGGATGGAGTTGATAGCTAGCGACAGGAGTTCATAACAATGCCAAATACAAAAGGATTTGCTCTTCTAGTTGAAGGGAATGTCTTACATTGTGTCAGGGTGGGTATAAGACCAGCGGTATGACACATCAGAGGAGGTGATTGTGCCAACAGAGTTTGTGATGAGATTGAGAAATGGCAGCATCAGCACAGGTGGAAGCTGACATTTTATTTTTGAATGATGTCACTGAGAGGCAGCACGTAGATGAGAAATATAGGGTGTGATTGAATATACATCAGTGTTCATGTCTGTACGTGGTCTTTGTCTCTACATGGCCAAATGCACTTCAACTGTAGGGTTGATTCTATAATTTAAAGACAGGACATGTACAATGGTTCTTTTTCTCAGGATGTTTGCATGAGGGTTGGACAATGCTACAAAGGTTCAATTCGGTAAAATGATGAAAGATGAAATTGACAATTCAAGGGTTGATTTTCTCACCTCATTTCTCCACATTTCTCGAAGTCTGCTAAAGTTATAATCATAAGACAGACATGTATAATTCGGTATCAGTATGATTACAATTGACTCATTTTTAGAAAGTGTTCTTGCTGCTTAGGAGTAGGAGCTTAGAGCTTAGATTAGTACTTGAGACTGATGTTATTGCTGATACAGAGACTTGGTTGAAGGATGGACAGGATTGGCAGATAAACATTCCAAGATTTAGATGTTTCAGGCAGGATAGAGAGAGATGTAGAAGAGGTGGGGGAGTTACATTGCTGGTTAAGGGGAATATCACAGCTGTACGACAGGAGGACACCTCAGTGGGCTCATGCAGCGAGGCAATATGGGTAGAGCTCTGGAATAGGAAGGGTGCAGTTACAATGTTGGGGGTTTACTATAGGCCTCCCAATTGCTGCCGGGAGATTGAGGAACAGTTATTTAGGCAGATTTTGGAAAGATGTAAAAGCAATAGTGTTGTTGTGGTGGGTGATTTTAACTTTCCCTATATTGACTGGGAATCACTTAGTGTTGGGGTTTGGATGGTGCAGAATTTGTAAGGTGCATCCAGGAGGGCTTCCTGAGACGATATGTAGATAGTCCAAATTGGGAAGGGACAATACTGGACCTGGTATTAGGGAATGAACCCGGCCAGGTGGTCGAAGTTTCAGTAGGGGAGCATTTCGGGAAAAGTGACCATAATTCAGTAAATTTCAAGGTTCTGGTGGATAAGGATAACAGGAGAATCAGGTTAAGGTGCTTAATTGGGAGAAGGCTAATTATAACAATATTAGGCAGGAACTGAGGAATCTAGACTGGAGGTGGATGTTTGAGGGCAAATCAACAACTGACATGTGGGAGGCTTTCAAATGTCAGTTGATAAGAATTCAGGACCGGCATGTTCCTGCTAGGATGAAGGATAAGTATGGCAAGTTTCAGGAACCTTGGATAACGAAGGATATTGTGAGATTAGTCAAAAAGAAAAGGGAAGCATTCGTAAGGGCTAGAAGGCTGGGAACAGATGAAGCCCGTGGAGAATATAAAGAAAGTAGGAAGAAACTTAAGCAAGGAGTCAGGAGGGCTAAAAGGGGTCATGAAAGGTCACTGGTAACCAGGATTAAGGGAAATCCCAAGGCCTTTTATACATATGTAAAAAGCAAGAGGGTAGCCAGAGAAAGGGTAGGCCCACTCAGGGACAGAGGTGGGAATCTGTGTGTGGAGCCAGAAGAAATGGGAGAGATACTAAATGAATACTTCTCATCAGTATTCACCAAAGGGAAGGACTTAGCGGTCGATTTGTCTAGTGAAGAGTATGTAGATAGCCTGGGTCATGTTGAGATCTAAAAAGAGGAGGTGTTAGGTGTCTTGAAGAATATTAAGGTGGATAAGTCCCCAGGGCCAGATGGGATCTACCCCAGAGTACTTAGGGAGGCAAGGGAGGAGATTGCTGGGACCTTGACAGAAATCTTTGTATCCTCACTGGCTACGGGTGAGGTCCCAGAGGACTGGAGAATGGCCAATGTTGTTCCATTGTTTAAGAAGGGTAGCAGGGATAATCCAGGAAATTACAGGCCGATGAGCCTTACGTCAGTGGTAGGGAAATTATTAGACAGGATTCTTCGTGACAGGATTTACTACCATTTGGAAACAAATGGGCGTATTAGTGAGAGGCAGCATGGTTTTGTGAAGGGGAGGTCGTATCTCACTAACTTGATTGAGTTTTTCGAGGAAGTGACAAAGATGATCGACGATGGAAGGGCAGTGGATGTTATCTACATGGATTTCAGTAAGGCCTTTGACAAGGTCCCTCATGGCAGACTGGTACAGGAGGTAAAGTTGCACAGGATCAGAGGTGAGCTGGCAAGATGGATACAGAATTGGCTTGGTCATAGAAGACAGAGGGTAGCAGTGGAAGGGTGCTTTTCTGAATGGAGAGCTGTGACTAGTGGAGTTCCGCAGGGATCAGTGCTGGGACCTTTGCTGTTTGTGGTATACATAAATGATTTGGAGGAAAATGTAACTGGGCTAATTAGTAAGTTTGCAGATGACACTAAGGTTGGAGGAGATGCAGATAGTGAGGAGGATTGTCAAAGGGTACAATGGGATATAGATTGGTTGGAGACTTGGGCAGAGAATTGGCAGATGGAGTTTAATCATGACAAATGCGAGGTAATGCATTTTGGAAGGTCTAATACAGGCAGGAATTATACAGTAAGTGGCAGAACCCTTAAGTGCATCGATGGGCAGAGGGATCTGGGTGTACAGGTCCACAGGTCACTGAAAGTGGCAACGCAGGTGGATAAGGTAGTCAGGAAGGCATGTGGCATGCTTGCCTTCATTGGCAGGGGTATTGAGTATAAAAGCTGGGAAGTCATGCTGCAGCTGTATAGAACCTTGGTTAGGCCACACTTGGAATATTGCGTGCAATTCTGGTCACCACATTACCAGAAGGATATGGAGGCATTGGAGAGGGTGCAGAGGAGCTTTACCAGGATGCTGCCTGGTCTGGAGGTTATTAGCTATGAGGAGAGGTTGGAGAAACTCGGATTGTTCTCACTAGAGCGATGGAGATTGAGGAGCGACTTGATAGAAGTTTACAAAATTATGAGTGGCATGGACAGAGTAGATAGTCAGAAGCTTTTTCCCAGGGTGGAAGAGTCAATTACTAGGGGACATCGATTTAAGGTGAGAGGAGAAAACTATAGAGGAGATGTGCAGGGCAAGTTTTTTACGCAGAGGGTAGTGAGTGTCTGGAATTCGCTGCCAGAGGAGGTGGTGGAAGCAGGTACGATAGTGGTATTTAGGAGGCAGCTTGACAAATACATGAATAGGATGGGAATAGAGGGATATGGACCCCAGAAGTGCAAAATGTTTTAGTTGACAGGCAATATGATCAGCGCAGACTTGGAGGGCCGAAGGGCCTGTTCCTGTGCTGTACTTTTCTTTGTTCTTTGTTCTTTATTCTAAACTGGTTCAGTGTCACACTAAATTCTTTTGAACAGCTCCCAATGATTGTCTGTTGTTTTACCCATTAACAGATTAGCCCACAGTAAAATAACAGCAAAAAGTGCAGAGGCTGGAAATCTGCAGAAGCGTCAAATTGGACTTTGAAACATTAATTCTTTTTCTCTTCACAGACACTGCCAGACCTGCTGAGTTTTTCCAGCATCTTCTGTTCTTATTACTGCGAATGGTCTTTGTTTCAAATCACAGAGGTCAACCTTTCCTAAACTTAGAATGTTAGTAGCTGTTTCACATTTGTCTCTTTCGAATACTACATTGAACTGGGTCATATCCTGATCGCTATTAAACACCCACCATTTGGCTGTTAACTAAATCTGGATCATTACTCATTGATTAACCTAGTGCGGTCTGTCTTATGTTTGATTCTAGGACATATTTGCTGCAGGAAAGGGACAGGGAGTCACCAAACCAAAATTGCTGAAGATGTCAAGTTAGGCAATATAGAGGAATTAGTAGGTTAAGTGATTAGTAGATTAAGTAGAACTGTGACAAATAGATTGAAATGTAGGTGAATGTGTGGTAATCCACTTAGAGATTAAAAAGGATAGAACAGGGTACTTCCTAAATGGTGAAAATCTAAAGGTTACCAGAGTGATTTAGGATGATCCAGACACATAGACCATTGAAATGTCACACACAGGTCTGAAAATAATCAGAAAGGCTAATGGAATGCTGGGCTTTATACCTCGAGGATTAGAATGGAGGGGGTTAGAAGTGATGTTTCAGGGGTTGGGCTACACATGGGGAAGGATGTTTCACTGAGAGAGGGGCCACACGCCTGACCCACTCGAGTGTAAAGTGAGGTGTGATGATGTCGGGAGAGCACTCGTGTGATATTTCGGTTGGCAGGTATGTGTGGGAGTCAGCAGTGCGCCCACCAACAATTAACAGGCCTATTAAGTCCATTAAAGTCATAATTAATTGGATTTTTTCTCTGCCAGTCTAATCAGTTGATGGTCGGTGAGCAGGTGAATCAGCCAAGACCATCCCTGGACTTTTCCTAAAACCTCATCCATGGGCGGGAATTAAACATACAGCAAGAATGTTCAAATCTCATTTATAACATGTTCCTGCTTATATGACGGTTACATGAGGGGACATGTTTATAGCACTTTAAAATGATTTATTTGTGCTTTTTAAAGACTGCAGCTTCCTGTTGCAGCTTTCAGTGCATCCACCCACAGGCCTGTGCAGACTTGTGCACTCACCCTCCTCTCACCCCCACCCAGCCTTTCAGCCAGTGATTGTAATGGAGCTCAGGACCCAATCAGAGGCAGCAGTTCAGCTTCCCAACCTCCCCTGGGCTTGCTCACCGTGCCCTCCCGATGGGGTAAATATCCTGCCCTGGAGGATTCCACCTGTTCTGGGCATCTCATCTTAGGAAATATATATTGGCTTTGGAGGGAGTGAAGTGTATTTTACCTGAATGATTCCTGGACACCAAGCATTGGGTAAGAGGAGAGATTACACAAAGTAGCTTTCTATTTCTATTTCCTGGATTCCAGATGGTAAAAGAATGATTTGATCAAAGTTCTCAAGTCACTTGGGCGAACATTTGGTGAGGTAGGGAGAAACTATTTCCTTTGTTTTGGGGGTCAAAAACTTGGGGGGATATTCTAAAAAGACCTTTCTGAAATAAAATTAGGAGATACTGCTAAATGCTTCCTCTAATTATTATATCATGTGTGTGCGGGTGTGTAGAGTGCTTGTGTGGGTTTGTGTGTGTGTGAGAGAAAGAGAGGGGTGCGTGCATGTGTGTGTATGCACGCATGTGTGAGAGGGGTGCGAGTGTGCGTGTTGTGTGTGTGTGAGAGGGGTGCGAGTGTGCGTGTTGTGTGTGTGAGAGAAGGGTGCGAGTGTGAGTGTTGTGTGTGTGTGAGAGGGGTGCGAGTGTGCGTGTTGTGTGTGTGTGAGAAGGGTGCGAGTGTGCGTGTTGTGTGTGTGTGAGAGGGGTGCGAGTGTGGGTGAGAGAGAGGTGCATGCATGTATGTGTATGATGTATGTGTGTTCGAGAGGGGTGTGTGTGCGTCTGTGTGTGTGAGATGGGCGCATGCATGCGTATGTGTCTGTATGTGGGTGCATGGGTGGGAGCGTGCGTGTGTGAGAGAAGTCTCTGTGCGTGTGTGAGAGAAGAGTCTGTGTGTGTGTGAGAGAAGTGTCTGTGTGTGTGTGAGAGAAGTGTCTGTGTGTGTGTGAGAGAAGTGTCTGTGTGTCTGTGAGAGAGGTGCGTGTGTGAGTGAGAGAAGTGTCTGCATGTGTGAGAGAAGTGTCTGTGTGTGTGTGAGAGGGGTGCGTGTGTGAGTGCATGCGTGTGCATGTGAGGGGTGCGAGTGTGTGTGAGAGGGAGGTGCATGCGTATGATGTATGTGTGTTCGAGAGGGGTGTGTGTGCGTCTGTGTGTGTGAGATGGGCGCATGCATGTGTATGTGTCTGTATGTAGGTGCATGGGTGGGAGCGTGCGCGTGTGAAAGAAGTCTCTGTGCGTGTGTGAGAGAAGAGTCTGTGCATGTGTGAGAGAAGTGTCTGTGTGTGTGTGTGAAAGAAGTGTCTGTGTGTGTGTGTGAAAGAAGTGTCTGTGTGTGTGTGTGAGAGAAGAGTCTGTGCATGTGTGAGAGAAGTGTCTGTGTGTGTGTGTGAAAGAAGTGTCTGTGTGTGTGTGTGAGAGAAGTGTCTGTGCATGTGTGAGAGAAGTGTCTGTGTGTGTGTGTGAAAGAAGTGTCTGTGTGTGTGTGTGAGAGAAGTGTCTGTGCATGTGTGAGAGAAGAGTCTGTGCGTGTGCGAGAGAAGTGTCTGTGCGTGTGTGAAAGAAGCGTCTGTGTGTGTGTGTGAGAGAAGTGTCTGTGCGTGTGCGAGAGAAGTGTCTGTGCGTGTGTGAAAGAAGCGTCTGTGTGTGTGTGTGAGAGAAGTGTCTGTGCGTGTGCGAGAGAAGTGTCTGTGCGTGTGTGAAAGAAGCGTCTGTGTGTGTGTGTGAGAGAAGTGTCTGTGCGTGTGCGAGAGAAGTGTCTGTGCGTGTGTGAAAGAAGCGTCTGTGTGTGTGTGTGAGAGAAGTGTCTGTGCATGTGTGAGAGAAGAGTCCGTGTGTGTGTGAGAGAAGTGTCTGTGTGTATGTGAGAGAGGTGCGTGTGTGTGTGAGAGAAGTGTCTGTGCATGTGTGAGAGAAGTGTCTGTGTGTCTGTGAGAGAGGTGCGTGTGTGTGTGAGAGAAGTGTCTGTGCATGTGTGAGAGAGGTGCGTGTGTGAGTGCATGCGTGTGCATGTGAGGGGTGCGTGAGTGTGTGAGAGAGGTGCGTGCATGTGTGTATGTGAGAGAGATGTGTGTGTGTGAGAGAGGTGTGTGTGTGTGAGTGTGTGTGAGAGAGAGAGGTGCGTGTGTGAGTGCATGTGTGTTTTGAGAGGGGTGCATGCTCGTGTGTGTGTGTTGTCTGTGTAGGGTGCTTGCGTGTGTGCGTGTGTGAGAGAAAGAGGGGTGTGTGTGTGTTCGTGTGTGCATGAGGAGGGTGCATGCGTGTGTGTGTTTGTGTGTGAGAGAGGTGTGTGCATGTGTGTGTGAGAGAGAGAGGTGCGTATGTGTGTCGTGTGTGTGTGTTCGAGAGAGGTGAGTTTGTGTCTATGTGTGTTTGAGATGGGTGCATGCATGTGTGCGTGTCTGTATGTAGGGTGCGTGTGTGGGTGTGTGTGTGTGAGAGGTGAGTGCTTGTGTGTGTGAGTGAGAGGGGTGCGTGCATGTATGTGTGGGTGTGTATGTGCGAGAGAGAGATGCGTGTGCATGTGAGGCATGCGTGAGTGTGTGTGCATGTGTGTTTTGTGAGGGGTGCATGCTTTGTGTGTGTGTGTGTGATAGAGAGGGGTGTGTGCATGCTTGCGTAAGTGTGTGTGTGAGAGAAGGTTGCGTGCATGTGTGTGTGTGAGAGGGGTGCATGACTGTGTGTGTGAAGGGTGTGTGCCTGTGTGTGTGAAGGGTGTGTGCGTGTGTGTGTGAAGGGTGTGTGCGTGTGTGTGTGAAGGGTGTGTGCGTGTGTATGTGAAGGGTGTGTGCCTGTGTGTGTGAAGGGTGTGTGCGTGTGTGTGTGAAGGGTGTGTGCGTGTGTGTGTGAAGGGTGTGTGCCTGTGTGTGTGAAGGGTGTGTGCGTGTGTATGTGAAGGGTGTGTGCCTGTGTGTGTGAAGGGTGTGTGCGTGTGTGTGTGAAGGGTGTGTGCGTGTGTGTGTGAAGGGTGTGTGCGTGTGTGTGTGAAGGGTGTGTGCCTGTGGGTGTTAAGGGTGTGTGCATGTGTGTGTGAAGGGTGTGTGCGTGTGTGTGTGAAGGGTGTGTGCGTGTGTGTGTGAGTGTGTGTGTGAGAGAGGTGTATGGGTGAAGGGTGAGTCTGTGTTGGGTTTGAGTGTGTGTGTAAGTTGAGTGTGTGTGTGTATGTGCGGGGTGTATGTGGTTTTGTGGGGGGTGACAGTATTGGTTTTGGGGGATGTGTGTGTATGTATGTGCGTGTGAGTGATGAGTCTGTTTTTTGGGGGTGAATGAGTGTGTGAGAGGTGAGAGTGTGATAGTGTGTGTGAGAGGGGTACGTGTGTGCGGGGCATGTGTATGTGCGAGAGAAGGGTGTGTGCGTGTGCGTGAGAGAGAAGGGTGTGTGCGTGTGTATGAGGGTGCGTGCGTGTGTGTGTGTGAGGAGTGTGTGCATGTGCGCGTGTACGTGTATGAGAGAGGACCGTGCTTGTGTGCCTGTGAGGGATGCACGCGTGTGCGTGTGTGTGTGAGGATGTGTGCATGTGCGTGTGTGTGAGATGTGTGTGCGCATACGTGGGGTGTGTGCGTTTGAGAGAGGTGAATGCGTGTGTGCGCAAGTGTGTCTGTGAGGGGTGAGACAGAGTGTGTGTGTGAGAACTGAGTCCGAAGATGAGTACACACAGGAGAATGCTAAAGGGTAGACACCGACCCGGGCATACTACAGGGAGGGACACCCAGGAGGCTCTTATCCAAGTGAGTGAGTGAGTGAGTGAGTGAGTGAGGGGTGAGTAAGTGAGGAGTGAGTGAGTGAGGGGTGAGTGAGTGAGGGGTGAGCGAGGGGGGTGTGTGTGTGAGGGAGGGTGAGTGAGGGGTGAGTGAGGGATGAGTGAGAGAGGGGTGAGTGTCTGAGGGGTGAGTGTGTGTGAGGGGTGAGTGAGTGAGGGGTGAGTGAGTGATGGGTGAGTGTATGAGGGGTGTGAGTGAGTGAGGGGTGAGTGTGTGAGGGATGAGTTAGTGAGGGGTGAATGAGTGAGCTGTGAGTGTTTGAGGGGTGAGTGAGTGAGGGGTGTGAGTGAGGGGTGAGTGAGTGAGGGGTGAGTGTGTGAGGGGAGAGTGTGTGAGGGGTGAGTTAGTGAGGGGTGAGTGAGTGAGGGGTGATTGAGTGAGGGGTGATTGAGTGAGGGGTGAGTGAGGGGTGAGTGAGTGAGGGGTGAGTGTGTGAGGGGCGAGTGAGTGAGGGGTGAGTTTATGAGGGATGAGTTAGTGAGGGGTGAGTGTGTGAGGGGTGAGTGAGTGAGGGGTGAGTGTGAGGGGTGAGCGAGAGTGAGGAGTGAGTGAGGGGTGAATGTGTGATGGGTGAGTGAGTGAGGGGGTAAGTGAGTGAGGGTTGAGTGGGTGAGGGGTGAGTGTGTGAGGGGTGAGTGAGTGAGGGGTGAGTGTGTGAGGGTGAGTGTGTGAGGGGTGAGTGTGTGAGAGGTGAGTGAGTGAGGGGTGAATGTGTGAGGGGTGAGTGAGTGAGGAGTGAGTGAGTGAGGGGTGAGTGGGTGAGGGGTGAGTGAGGGGTGAGTGTGTGAAGGGGTGAGTGTGTGAGGGGTGAGTGAGTGAGGGGTGAGTGTGTGAGGGGTGAGTGTGTAAGGGTGAGTGTGTGAGGGGTGAGTGAGTGAGGGGTGAGTGTGTGAGGGGTGAGTGTGTGAGGGTGAGTGTGTGAGGGGTGAATGAGTGAGGGGTGAGTGTGTGAGGGGTGTGTGTGAGGGGTGTGAGTGAGGGGTGAGTGAGTAAGGGGTGTGTGTGTGAGGGGAGAGTGTGTGAGGGGTGAGTTAGTAAGGGGTGAGTGAGTGAGGGGTGATTGAGTGAGGGGTGATTGAGTGAGGGGTGAGTGAGTGAGGGGTGTGTGTGAGGGGTGAGTGTGTGAGGGTGGGTGTGTGAGGGGTGTGTGTGAGGGGTGAGTGAGTGAGGGGTGAATGTGTGAGGGGTGAGTGAGTGAGGGGTGAGTGAGTGAGGGGTGAGTGGGTGAGGGGTGAGTGAGTGAGGGGTGAGTGTGTGAGGGGTGAGTGTGTGAGGGTGAGTGAGTGAGGGGTGAGTGAGTGAGGGGTGAGTGTGTGAGGGGTAAGTGTGTGAGGGTGAGTGCGTGAGGGGTGATTGAGTGAGGGGTGAGTGTGTGAGGGGTGAGTGAGGGGTGAGTTTGTGAGGAATGAGTTAGTGAGGGGTGAGTGTGTGAGGCATGAGTGAGTGAGGGATGAGTGTGAGGGGTGAGCGAGAGTGAGGAGTGAGTGTGTGAAGGGTGAGTGGGTGAGGAGTGAGTGAGTGAGGGGTGAGTGTGTGAAGGGGTGAGTGTGTGAGGGTGAGTGTGTGAGGTGTGAGTGAGGGGTGAGTGAGTGAGGGGTGAGTGTGTGAGGGGTAAGTGAGTGAGGGGTGAGTGGGTGAGGGGTGAGTGAGTGAGGGGTGAGTGTGTGAAGGGGTGAGTGTGTGAGGGTGAGTGAGTGAGGGGTGAGTGAGTGAGGGGTGTGTGTGTGAGGGGTAAGTGTGTGAGGGTGAGTGTGTGAGGGGTGAGTGAATGAGGGGTGAGTGAGTGAGGTGTGAGTGTGTGAGGGGTGTGTGTGAGCGTGAGTGTGTGAGGGGTGAGTGAATGAGGGATGAGTGAGTGAGGGGTGAGTGTGTGAGGGGTAAGTGAGTGAGGGGTGAGTGAGTGAGGGGTGAGTGTGTGAAGGGGTGAGTGTGTGAGGGTGAGTGAGTGAGGGGTGAGTGAGTGAGGGGTGTGTGTGTGAGGGGTAAGTGTGTGAGGGTGAGTGTGTGAGGGGTGAGTGAATGAGGGGTGAGTGAGTGAGGGGTGAGTGTGTGAGGGGTGTGTGTGAGCGTGAGTGTGTGAGGGGTGAGTGAATGAGGGATGAGTGTGTGAGGGGTGAGTGGGTGAGGGGTGAGTGGGTGAGGAGTGAGTGTGTGAGGGGTGTGTGTGAGGGGTGTGAGTGAGGGGTGAGTGTGTGAGGGGTGAGTGAGGGGTGAGTGAGGAGTGAGTGTGTGAGGGGTGAGTGAGTGAGGGGTGAGTGAGTGAGGAGTGAGTGTGTGAGGGGTGAGTGTGTGAGGGGTGTGAGTGAGGGGTGAGTGAGTGAGGGGTGAGTGAGTGAGCGGTGAGTGTGTGAGGGGTGAGTGAGTGAGGGGTGAGTGAGTGAGGGGTGAGTGTGTGAGGAGTGAGTGAGTGTGGGGTGTGAGTGAGGGGTGAGTGTGTGAGGGTGAGTGAGTGAGGGGTGAGTGAGTGAGGAGTGAGTGTGTGAAGGGTGAGTGAGTGAGGGGTGAGTGAGTGAGGAGTGAGTGTGTGAAGGGTGAGTGTGTGAGGGGTGAGTGAGTGAGGGGTGAGTGAGGGGTGAGTGTGTGAGGGGTGAGTCTGTGAGGGATGTGAGTGAGGGGTGAGTGAGTGAGGGGTGAGTGAGTGAGGGGTGTGTGTGAGGGGTGAGTGAGTGAGGGGTGAGTGTGTGAGGGGTGAGTGAGTGAGGGGTGAGTGAGTGAGAGGTGAGTGTGTGAGGGGTGAGTGAATGAGGGGTGAGTGTGTGAGGGGTGAGTGGGTGAGGGGGGTGAGTGAGTGAGGGGTGAGTGTGTGAGGGGTGAGCGAGTGAGGGGTGAGTGAGTGAGGGGTGAGTGTGTGAGGGGTGAGCGAGTGAGGGGTGAGTGAGTGAGGGGTGAGTGAGTGAGGGGTGAGTGAGTGAGGGGTGACTGTGTGAGGGGTGAGTGAGTGAGGGGTGAGTTGCCTCCCTATTGGCAGCCGAAAGCCTCCCGCCCCTGAGCTGTGCTCCGACTCCCGGTTCTTGGCCCTCGTTCTCTCCTGGGCCTCTGCTGACTGTGTCTGAGGCTGAGGTGGTGTTGTTGAGGGTGGTTAAGGCAGAGTGTCAGCAATTGGTGAGGGGCTCGGGGGCATTTCCACTGCTCTTGGAGCTGGACTGGGAAGTGCGAGGCTGAGAATGGCAGAGACCCAGATGTAACATACACACCTGATTTATTTTTTGAAATCTCACTGTCTGCGGCTGAAAAGGTACAAAAGACCCAGGTCACCTGAGCCGGGGGGTTCCTCACCCTCCTGCTAAAGGGAGTATATTGTCATTTTTAGAATCAGGAAGTTCAATATGGAATGGGAAAGGTATAAATATTGGGAGTTTTATTGGTCTATGGAAAAATAACACCTTAAAAATAAAATTGTTGCAAAAACCAATGCAGCAGAAGTTGTTCTTGTCTTACAAAGATCTTGAAGACTTTCTTGGAGATGAAACTTACCTAAGAAGCATTTGGGATATGGAAAATTCAGCATTGTAGCCAGATAGAGAGTTCAGATCAATGAACAATGAACAACAACACGACCAAATCAGTGTTGGGTGATAATGTAAATATTAAATATGCTAATTGTTGTTCACTAGAGTTGCTTAGGGACTAAAAGATGCAGGTGGCAACAGGTATTTCGGAATTTGATAAAGATCTGATCAAACCATCAACCTTCTTCCAAAGTTATAACATGTGCAGATTGCTCAGCTAAAATATTAGAAGCTTTTATCATAAGTGCTACTGTTAAGTGTAAGTATACTTATTCTTCAAAATAATTACCATTCTACCCTAATAAATCTGTGTCCTCTAAGATTTCATCCTGGGAACCCGCTCGATCTGAAGACTGGATGTAATCAGAAAAGCCCTTGTCTCACAGTTCATGGCTAGTCATCTTTAAGGTGAGTGTGGTCAGTAAAATGTTGAATGATTAAGTTCACAATTCAATCCTCAATGTTCTCACCTCATTTCTTTTCTGTTTTTTGACATGCCTGAGAGGAAATAGTAAATATTTCATAGCTGGAGATTATTACTAGCATAGAAAATAGGAACATGAGAAAAATAAAGAAACTCCAGTAGCATAATCGCCCTGTCACAAAGCACCACGGGATTTTATTCTCCACAGAATAGTGGAGGCACTAAGTCCAACGGAGGCAAGTGCAGATCTTAGAGGCTAGCCTTTGAAGGCATAACCACTAATGGTGTAAAGCAAGTGGGCATACACAACAGGCCAGATCTGGAGAGTCAGTGTGGATTTGTTAAAGGAAAATCGTGTCTAACTAACTTGCTGGAGTTTTTTAAAGAGGTAACAGAGATGGTTGATGAGGGCAAGGCTATTGATGTGATGCATACGAACTTCCAAAAGTACCACAGAACAGACTTGTGAAGGAATAAAAGGGGCAGTAGTAACGTGGATACAAAATTAGCTGAGGGATAGGAAACAGAGAGTAATGGTTAATGGGTATTTTTCGGGCAGGAAGAAGGTTTGTAGTGGAGTTCCCCAGGGGTCGGTATTAGGACCCTTGCTCTTCCTCATATATATATAAATGAACTAGATCTTGGTGTTCAGGGGACAATTTCAAAGTTTGTGGACAACACAAAACTTGGGAGAATTATAAACTGTGAGGAGAACAGTGTAGAACTTCAAAAGGGAATTGACACATTGGTGGAGGGGGCAGTTAGGTGGCAGATGAAGTTCAATGTGGAGAAATATGAGGTGATGCATTTTAGCACAAAGAATACGGACAGTATAAAATAAAGAATACTATTCTAAAGAGTGTGCAGGAGCAAAGAGACCTGGGTGTATATGTACATAAATTGTTATAGGTGGCAGGACAGGTAGAGAGGGCTGTTCTAAAGCATACAGTATCCCAGGCTTCATTAATAGGGGCATAGAGTACAAGAGCAGGGAGGTTATGATAAACTTATATGATGAACTGGCTGGACCTCAATTAGACCGATTGTGTACAGTCCTGGGTGCCACTCTATAGGAAGGGTGTGAAAGCATTGGAGAGAGTGCAGAAGAGGTTTACAAAAATGGTTCCGGGAATGAGACAGTTCAGTTATGAGGAAAGATTGGAGAAGTTGGGACTGTTTTCCTAGGAGAGGAGAAGGCTAAGAGGAGACTTGATAGAAGTTTTCAAAATCATGAAGGGTCTGGACAGAGTAGATAGGGAGAAACTGTCCCTGCTCATAAACGGATCGAGAACCAGAGGGCACAGTTTTAAAGTGTTTTCCAAAAGAAGCAAATGTCAGGTGAGAAAGAACTTTTTCACACAGCGAGTGGTTAGGGTTTGGAATGCACGGCCTGGAAGTGTGGTGGAGGCAGGTTCAATTGAGGCATTCAAGAGGGCATTGGGTGGTTATTTAAATAGAAACAATGTGCAGGGTTACGGGGAAAAGGCAGGAGATTGGCACTAAGTTAAAATGCTCAGAGAGTCGGTGCAGACACGATGGGCGGAATGGCCTCCTTCTACACCGTAACAATTCTGTGATTCTGTGAATGCATGGATCTTGGAAAAGTTACAGAGATAGAGAGGGTGAAGGCCATGGAGGATCTGATTTTTTTGTCTTTGGGGTGGTAAACATAAGGCTGAGGAGTGAAGGGGATTTTTGGTGCATTAGGATATGGCAATAAAATGTAACATCTATTTAAATGATGCAGACTGGAGGATGGGAGTTTGACCAGAGGAGTTGATTCTGGAGACAGCAAACACATTTCAGCAGGAAATGGGCTTTGTTGCCGGTAGATGGAAGCGTTTTTGCAACACTTGAACAAGTCAGTTTTTGTGATGGAGGTATTATGTGGTCTAAAAATCAACTCAAGTGTAAAATAAGGTAGCATACAGGTCAGCTAGCGGAAGTAGGCAGCTAGCGGATGGAACCCGTAATTTTTTTCATCTGGGTTGAGGTGGACTGGTGGAGGAGGCATCAGAGCAGTGGTTTTTGTCTTTCCAATACTTAAGTGGAAGAGCAGGTTCATTGAGGACTGGAGGTTGAACAAATGGTCTGAAAACACAGAAACAGCGAAGGGTTTGAGAGAGCTGACAACGAGGCAGAGCTGGGTATCAGCAGCATACAATAAAACCTGACTTTGTAGGTTCAGGTGATTTTACCCCGAGGCAGCATGTTGACAGGAATTAGGAGAGGGTAAGGATATAGTGCTGTGACATTCCATAAGGATCAATGTGGGGAGAGGGAGAGAAACCATTGCAGGAGATTCCATGGGCAGAATCTTCTGTTCAGGCCCTGCACGCTGACATGTAAAATGATGCCCGGTGAAGTGGGGCGTGCGTCCCGATGTCACTGGGTGTCATTCTGATCTTCTGTTTGGTGGAAGTGCACCAGAGTCAGCTGCGCACCCGCTGACCAATCAAAGGCCTGTTAAGGCCATTAATCAAACAATTACACCAATTGAGAAAGCTGCCTGTCCAAACTTGGGCAGGCAAAGAACCCAAGCAAACTTCGCATTTTTCATGAGAACTCATCCACAGGCAGGATGAGGTTTCGTGAATGGTTTATAACATTAATAAATATTTTTGGAACATTTGAGAAACATGTCCAGCTCATGTGATGCTGTCATATAAGGGGACATGTGGAAATGATTTTTTAGGTTCTTTATTTAAAGTTCACATTATGAAATGAATCTCCCTGAGGCAGCTCCATGCCTGTGCCGCGACTCTCCCTCTCCCCCCCCCCCCCCACCCACACAGGTAGCGCTGAACACTTCCGGGCACCCGTCACACTGGGTGAGCCTTAATTGGTCCACTAACGCAAAATGGTGGCATGCAGCCAATCACGGGCAGCGATCAGCTCCAGGCCCACCCCCAACCAGCCCGCTCAATGGGGAGAAATTTCCTCCCTATGGTTAGATCAGCTGGTGCACTTGACCAGTCAAAAAAGAAAAGGTATTGGAGGAGGATGTAGTGACCAAGCATGCGGTAGAGGAGAGAGTGTGAAGAGAGATAAATGCACTATAATCACAGTCAGGTAGAAAGCTACGCGTGAAATCAATTAAAGTCATAGAAACATCGAAACTAGGAGCAGGAATAGGCCATTCGGCCCTTCGAGCCTGCTCCGCTATTCATTATGATCATGGCTGATCATCCAACTCAATATCCTGCTCCCACTTTCTCCCCATATCTTTTGATCCCTTTCGCCCCAAGAGCTATATCTAACTCCTTCTTGAAAACATACAATGTTTTGGTCTCAACTACTTTCTGTGGTAGCGAATTCCACAGGCTCACCACTCTCTGGGTGAAGAAATTTCTCCTCATCTCAGTCCTAAATGGTCTACCCCATATCCTCAGACTGTGACCCCTGGTTCTGGACTCCCCCACCATCGGGAACATCCTTCCTGCATCTACCCTGTCTAGTCCTGTTAGAATTTTATAGTTTTCTATGAGATCCTCCCTCATTCTTCTGAACTCCAGCAAATATAATCCTAACCGACTCAATCTCTCCTCATATGTCAGTCCTGCCATCCCAGGAATCAGTCGGGTAAACCTTCGCTGCACTCCCTCTATAGCAAGAACATCCTTCCTCAGATAAGGAGACCAAAACTGCACACAATATTCCAAGTGTGGTCTCACCAAGGCCCTGTATAATTGCAGCAAGACATCCCTGCTCCTGTACTCGAATCCTCTGGCTATGAAGGCCAACATACCATTTGCCTTCTTTACTGCCTGCTGCACCTACATGCTTACCTTCAGTGACTGGTGTACGAGGACACCCAGGTCTCGTTGCACATTCCCCTCTCTCAATTTATAGCCATTCAGATAATAATCTGCCTTCCTGTTTTTGCCACCAAAGTGGATAACCTCACATTTATCCACATTATACTGCATCTGCCATGCATTTGCCCACTCACTCAGCTTGTCCAAATCACACTGAAACATCTCTGCATCCTCCTCACAGCTCACCCTCCCACTCAGCTTTATGTCATCTGCAAATTTGGAAATATTACATTTAATTCCCTCATCTAAGTCATTAATGTATATTGTGAATAACTGGGGTCCCTGCGTTACCCCACTAGTCACTGCCTGCCATTCGGAAAAAGACCCATTTATTCCTACTCTTTGTTTCCTGTCTGCCAACCAGTTTTCTATCCATCTCAATACATTATCCCCAATCCCATGCACTTTAATTTTACACGCTAATCTCTTATGTGGGACTTTGTCGAAAGCCTTCTGAAAGTCCAAATAAACCACATCCACTGGTTCCCCCTCATCAACTCTACAAGTTACATCCTCAAAAAATTCCAGTAGATTTGTCAAGCTTGATTTCCCTTTTATAAATCCATGCTGACTCTGTCCGATTCTGCCACTGTTTTCCAAGTGCTCAGCTATTAAATCTTTTATAATGGACTGTAGAATTTTCCCCACTACTGACATCAGGCTGACTGGGCTATAATTCCCTGTTTTCTCTCTACCTCCCTTTCTAAATAGTGGGGTTACATTAGCTACCCTCCAGTCTGTAGGGACTGTTCCAGAGCCTATAGAATCTCGGAAGATGACCACCAATGCATCCACTATTTCTAGGGCTACTTCCTTAAGTACTCTGGGTCGTTTCAGTTCAATGGCAGGAATGGAAACTGATTGGAGAGGTTCAAATATGAAGTTGTGAAACCATTTTGAAGGTGAAAAGGTGTTCAAGGCCTTTAGAGAGGAAATGGGTTTTGAAGATTTAGCTGTAGTTTGTATGTACAAAGGAGTCAAGGCCGTCCATTTCAAGAGGTGAGCGATGACAGCAGATTTGAAAGGGAGTGGGCAGTACCTGAAGAAATTATATTAAATTTATAATATTATGTTTATAATAGCTAGCAAATGGTAAATTGAGCTTAAAAACTAGATGATGGTCATATAATGAGCAACTAATTCAATACCATTCGTATTGAGCTGCGACTCAAGAGGATTGATTTCTTCTAACGTTTCTTTCAGCTTCTCCCCTAATTAATTCTACTTTCGTTCATAATCTCCGATCATTTGCTGCCCATGAGTAGGGATCCAATGTCAGACAGTTTGAGATGATTAGTTGTGGAAAAGACAGACGGTGGTTGGTTAGTCCACGTGGTTGCAATAAACGGATTCTAGATGTTGCATAATCTACCTCTCTTCCAGAAGCACACACTCAGCAGACCAATGATGAGCACCAGCATCAAAGTAGAGCCAACACCAGCCTCCAGCCCAGTGGATTTATCTAAGTGAGATAAAGGGACACAGAATAACCAACAGATTCTATACAAAATTTGCAGCTTAATGAAGAATTAAACAAGAATCGGGTCACTATAATATTCAGAGTGAGTTCCCAGAGAGGAAACAAGGTTAAAATGATGCAGCGTTCCCAACACTCATGGACTGGAAAAATTGGATTTAGTGTGGCAAGCAAAATAGGTGGAATCGCTTTTGCTGCCCATTATACTGCCTGCTCAATACTCAGTGTTAATGAAATATCTATCCTCATCTGTTTCCCTATAAATATCCAGCAGAAACCACTGCTATGAAATCAAAATCGCTACTGTAGAATCAAAATCACTGCTGTAAAATCATTGTAAGATCAATGGTGTAAATTGACTGCTATATACCCACTGCTGCAAAATCAAAATCACTGCTGTAAAATCAAAATCACTGCTGTAAAATCACTGCTGCAATAGGGACATGTTAGTGGGGCGGTGAAAAAGGCATTTGGGACACTTGCCTTTATCAATCGAGGCATAGATTACAAAAGTAGGGAGTTCATGTTGGAGTTGTATAGAACCTTGGTGAGGCCACATCTGGAGTATTGTGTGCAGTTCTGGTCACCACATTATAGGAAGAATGTGATTGCACTGGAGGGGGTGCAGAGGAGATTCACCAGGATGTTGCCTGGGATGAAACATTTAAGTTATGAATAGAGGTTGGATAGACTTGGGTTGTTTTCGCTGGAACAGAGAAGACTGAGGGGCGACCTGATTGAGGTGTACAAGATTATGAGGGGCATGGACAGGGTGGATAGGGAGCAGCTGTTCCCCTTAGTTGAAGGGTCAGTCACGAGGGGACACAAGTTCAAGGTGAGGGGCAGGAGGTTTAGGGGGGATGTGAGGAAAAGCTTTTTTATCCAGAGGGTGGTGACGGTCTGGAATGCACTGCCTGGGAGGGTGGTGGAGACGGGTTGCCTCACATCCTTTAAAAAGTACCTGGATGAGCACTTGGCACGTCATAACATTCAAGGCTATGGGCCAAGTGCTGGTAAATGGGCTTAGGTAGGTAGGTCAGGTGTTTCTCACGTGTTGGTGCAAACTCGATGGGCCAAAGGGCCTCTTCTGCACTGTGGTTCTGTGATTAGGCCAGGAATAATTTGGCCAGGAATAATTTGGCCAGGAATAATTCGGCAGGAAGAAATGCCACAAAGCACCTGAGAGGCACCAAACAGTAAAAACCTCAATTTTTATTGATCATAAGAAATAAGAACTTAAGAAATAGGAGGAGTAGGCCATTCAGCCCTCTGAGGCTGCTCCACCATTCGATGAAATCCTGGCTGATCTTCTACTTCAATACCACTTTCCTGCACTGTCCCTGTATCACTTAATGTTTTTAATATGTAGAAATCTGTCAATCTCAGTTTTGAACATACTCAACGACAGCGTCCGTAGCCCTCAGAGAATTACAAAGATTTACCACCCTATGAGTGAAAATAATTCTCCTGATTTCAGTCCCAAGTGGCCTGTCCTTATTCTGAAACTGTATCCCTGGGTTTAAGACCCTCCAGCCAGGGGGAATGTTCTTCCTGCATCTACCCTGTTGAGGCTTGTGAGAATTTTGAATGCTTGAGTGAGGTCACTTCTCATTCCTCTAAACTGCAAAGAATACAGGCCCAGTCTATTTAACATTTCCTCATGGGACAATCCCCCCACCCCAGGAATCAGTCTGGTGAATCTTTGTTACACTCCCTCTACGGAAAGTATATCTTTCCTTAAAGGAGACCTAAACTGCACACAGTACCTTGCAGTCTCACCAAGACTCTATATAATTGCAGTAAGGCATCTTTACTCTCATATTCAAATCCTCTTGTAATAAAGGCCAACATACCATTTGCCTTCTTAATTGCTTGCTGTACCTGCATGTTACTAATGACTAATGAACTAGGACACCCAAATCCTTTTGAAGTTCAACACTTCCCAGCCTCTCAACAATCAAGATTTACTCTGAATTTCTGTCTTTCCTGCAAAGTTGATAACCTCACATATCTACACATTATATTCCATCTGCCAAATTTTTGCCCACTCACTTAGCCTCTCCAAATCTCTTGATGCGTCTTTGCATCCTCTTCACAACTCTCACTTCCACCTAGTTTTGTGTCATCTGCAAACTTGGAAATATTACATTTAATGCCCACATCTAAATCAATGATATAGATTGTGAATAACTGGGGACCAAGCACTGATCCCTGTGCTACCCCAATAGTCACAGCCTGCCAATCTGAAAATGACCAATTTATTCCTACTCTTTGTTTTCTGACAGTTAAACAGTTCGCAATCCATGCCAGTATATTACTCCCAATCCCACATGCTCTAATGTTGTTCACTAACGTTTCGTGTGGGACCTTATCAAAAGCTTTCTTAAAATATAAATTTTCCACATCCATCAGTTCCCCCTCATCTATTCTGCTAATTACGTCCTCAAAAAAACTCCAACAGATTTGATAAACATGATTTCCCTTTCATAAATCCAAATTTTTGTCCACTTGCTTAGCCTATCTAAATCTGCCTCTGACTCTGCCCAATCCCACCATTATTTCCTACGTGTCCAGTTATCGCATCCTTTATAATAGTTCCTAGCATTTTCTCTACTATTGATGTCAGGCTAACAGGTCTGCAGGTCACCATTTTCTTTCCCACTCCTTTCTTAAACAGTGGGGCTACATTTGCTGCCTTCCAATCTACAGGATCCATTCCAGAGACTATAGAATTTTGAAAGATGACCACCAATGCATCGATTATGTCTGCAACCATCTCTTTCAACACTGGGAAGTAAATCATCAGGTCCAAGAGTGTTAGTTACTTTAAATCCCACTAATTTCTCTAGTACTTTTTAAAACTAATTTAATATCTTGCATTTCCTCATTTACACTCATCCCTCGATTCTCCATTATTTCTGGCAAGATTTTTAGACATTTCCTCTGTTAAGACAGACACAAAGTTCAGTTTACTTTCTCCCTCTATTTCCTTATTACCATTATAAATTCTCCTGACTCCACTTGTATTGGACACTACATTTGTTTTTGCTAACCTTTTACTTTTTACATTTCTGTAGTATCCAAACTCAAGACCGCTACAATCGAGAAGGACAAGGGCAGCAGATACATGGGAACACCACCGCCTGGAAGTTCCCCTCCAAGTCACTCACCATCCTGACTTGGAAATATATCACTGTTCCTTCACTGTCGCTGGGTCAAAATCCTGGAACTCCCTCCCTAACAGCGCTGTGGGTGTACCTACACCATATGGACTACAGTGGATCAAGAAGGCAGCTCACCACCACCTTCTTAAGAGCAATTGGGGATGGGTAATAAATGCTGGCCCAGCCAGTGACGCCCATATCCCATGAATGAATTTTTTAAAAAAAGCTTTTATGGTCTGTTTTTATGTTTCTCACTAGTTTACTCATATTCTATTTTCCTTTTCTTAATCTTTTTCTTGGTCCTCTTTTGCAGAATTCTAAAATGCTCCTAGTTGCTTACCATTTTTTTTGACAATTTTATAGGCCTCTTCCTTTGATCTAATACAATCCTTGATTTCTTTCATTAGCCATGGTTGGAACACTTTCCTTGTTGGGTTTTTGTGCATTAAAGGAATGTATTTTTTTCTTTATTATGTATTAGTTCTTTAAATGTTAGCCATTGCCTGTCTATCATCATACCTTTGAACATAGTTTCCAAATCTACCAGAACCAATTAGTCCTCATATCTTCATAGCTTCCTTTGTTTGTTTAGATTTAAGACCCTAATTTTGATTGAACTACATCATTTTCAAACTTAATGTAAAATTCTATCATGTCATGGTCACTACTTCCTAAAGACTCCTTTACAACAAGGTTATTAATTTGCCCTTTTCCATTGCACAATATTAGATCTAAAATAGACCCTTCCCTAATTGGTTCCTCTCTAGAAAGCCATCTCACATACATTCCAAGAATTAATCTTCCACAACATCCGTGCCAAAAATTGAATTGCATATTTACATGAATGGTCAAAGGCTAAAACATGACCCCAACACAACATATTTGGAAGTGACTCTAGATAGGATTCGGTCCTTCGGGGAACATCTGAAGAAAACAGCAGCAAAGGTCAAAACCAGAAACAAGTTATTCATCAAACTTAAAAACAAAGAAAACTGCGGATGCTGGAAATCCAAAACAAAAACAGAATTACCTGGAAAAACTCAGCAGGTCTGGCAGCATCGGCGGAGAAGAAAAGAGTTGACGTTTCGAGTCCTCATGACCCTTCGACAGAACTTGATTTCGAGTCCAAGAAAGAGTTGAAATATAAGCTGGTTTAAGGTGTGTGTGTGGGGGGGCGGAGAGATAGGGAGAGAGAGAGGTGCTTGTGTAGACAAACAAGCAGTGATAGAAGCAGATCATCAAAAGATGTCAGCAACAATGGTACAATAGGACACATAGGTGTTAAAGTTAAAGTTGGTGATATTATCTAAACGAATGTGCTAATTAAGAATGGATGGTAGGGCACTCAAGGTACAGCTCTAGTGGGGGTGGGGGGAGCATAAAAGATTTTAAAATATTTAAAAATAATGGAAATAGGTGGGAAAAGAAAAATCTATAAAATTTATAGGGAAAAAAAAGGGGAAAAGGGGGAAACAGAAAGGGGGTGGGGATGGGGGAGGGAGCTCACGACCTAAAGTTATTGAATTCAATATTCAGACCGGAAGGCTGTAAGGTGCCTAGTCGGAAGATGAGGTGTTGTTCCTCCAGTTTGCGTTGGGCTTCACTGGAACAATGCAGCAGGCCAAGGACAGACATGTGGGCAAGAGAGCAGGGTGGAGTGTTAAAATGGCAAGCGACAGGGAGGTTTGGGTCATTCTTGCGGACAGACCGCAGGTGTTCTGCAAAGCGGTCGCCCAGTTTACGTTTGGTCTCTCCAATGTAGAGGAGACCACATTGGGAGCAACGAATGCAGTAGACTAAGTTGGGGGAAATGGAGAGACCAAACGTAAACTGGGCGACCGCTTTGCAGAACACCTGCGGTCTGTCCGCAAGAATGACCCAAACCTCCCTGTCGCTTGCCATTTTAACACTCCACCCTGCTCTCTTGCCCACATGTCTGTCCTTGGCTTACTGCATTGTTCCAGTGAAGCCCAACGCAAACTGGAGGAACAACACCTCATCTTCCGACTAGGCACCTTACAGCCTTCCGGTCTGAATATTGAATTCAATAACTTTAGGTCGTGAGCTCCCTCCCCCATCCCCACCCCCTTTCTGTTTCCCCCTTTTCCCCTTTTTTTTCCCTATAAATTTTATAGATTTTTCTTTTCCCACCTATTTCCATTATTTTTAAATATTTTAAAATCTTTTATGCTCCCCCCACCCCCACTAGAGCTGTACCTTGAGTGCCCTACCATCCATTCTTAATTAGCGCATTCGTTTAGATAATATCACCAACTTTAACTTTAACACCTATGTGTCCTATTGTACCATTGTTGCTGACATCTTTTGATGATCTGCTTCTATCACTGCTTGTTTGTCTACACAAGCACCTCTCTCTCTCCCTATCTCTCCGCCCCCCCCCACACACACACCTTAAACCAGCTTATATTTCAACTCTTTCTTGGACTCGAAATCAAGTTCTGTCGAAGGGTCATGAGGACTCGAAACGTCAACTCTTTTCTTCTCCGCCGATGCTGCCAGACCTGCTGAGTTTTTCCAGGTAATTCTATTCATCAAACTTACTGGATCTATGTGGGGCGCAGTTACCACACACTGTGGGCCTCAGCACTTGCTGACTATACTCTGCAGCTCAATACTGTGCACCTGGCACAGGTCATCGCACACATGCAACTTGTTGACACTCAACTGAATGCAGCAGTGCACACCATAACTCAAACTCTCTGCTCAACACCCTTCCCCTTTCTTACTGTCCTCACAAACATCACTTTGTCACATATCTGCCAACTGATGAAAACCCTCAAACTGGCTGAAAATATCTGTGATGCACCTCACTTACCACTGAACAATGATATATTCAATCCACCTATTTCCCACCTTCTATCTCATCACCCCATATGGAATAATCTCCCTGAGCAAGGTCTACCAGCAGACATCCATTGGGCCAAGGAATGGGAAACATGAGTTACTAATAAGCTGCTTGTGACAAACCCCAGCTGTCAAATGGCAGGCTTTGATCTACCACAGTGTGAGTGGTCCTTGCTAAACATGTTCAGGATGGCCAGGTTCCCTGTGCAGCTGCTGGGCCCTCAGTATAAACCCCTTATGCACTTGTGGAGAGACACAAACAATGCCACACATTACCAAGGATTGTCCCCTCTACAGACTATGTGTGGACTAATCACCTTACATCAGCTAAAGAGGAGACTATCACGTGGCTCTGGGGATTTGTATTCTCTAACTAACTAATTAAATAAATAAAATCTTCCACAACATTATTGCTAATTATTTTTGCCCAGTGTCTATGTAAATTGAGGTTCTCCATGATGACTGTATTATCCTTGTTACACACATCTCTAATTTCCTGATTTATATCGTAAGCTACATTAACATTGATGTTAATTGGTGTCTTATAACAACTCACACCTTTTTCTGCCCCTCGCTGTTTCTTAGTTCCCCCCAAAACACAATCTTTAGAACAAAGGCCATCTCTCACTACAGTACTAATGCCCTCTTTAACTAACAGAGCTACCCCACGACCTTTGCCAGCTTCCTGTTCTTCCAAAATATCACATACTCTTGGATATTCAGGTCTCAGCTTTGGTTGCCATGTCTCTGTAATGTCTATCAGGTCATACATTGAATTTCTATTTGAACTGACTACTCATCAGTTTTAATGTGAATTCTGCAGCCATTCAGATACAAAGCCCTTAATTCAGTCTTTTTTAAAAAATTGTTTTTGTAAACTCTGGTCCTATCTTCTGTTAAGTTTGCAGTCACTGTCCCTTCCTGCCATACTCTGATTATCATTATGTCTACCTTGATCTATTGCCCTATCATTTCCTTTTACTTTACTCAATATTCTGCTACTTGATCCCTTCCCCCCTTCATATCATTTAAAGCCCTCTCTACTTCCCTAGTTATACAACTCACTAGAACAGTGGTCCCAGCACCGGTTCAGATGAAGCCAGTCCCAATGGTGGAGCCCTCACTTTCACCAGTACTGGTGTCAGTACCCAAGAACTGGAACTTACTTCTCCCACCCAGTCTTTGAGCCATGCATTCATCTCTTCAATCTTATTTACCCCTATGCCAATTTGCAAGTGGCTCAGGTAATAATCCAGAGATAATTACCTTTGAGGTTCTCCTTTTTAATTTAGTGCCTAGCTCCTCATACTCCCTACACTGAACCTCCTTCCTAATCTTACCTAAGTCATTGGTACCTACATGGACCATTACAACTGGATTCAGCCCTTCCAACGAACGTTGTTCTCCAGCTCAGCGCAGATATCCAGAACCCTGACACCAGGTGGGCAATATAGCTATTTGGACTCTTGCTGTTTGCTGCAGAGCATTGTGTCTATCACCCTCACCAACTATCCCCTACTACCACTATATTCTTTTAACTTCTGCTACTTGAATGGCTTCCAGTACCATGGTGTCATGGTCAGCCTGCTCATCTGCACTACAGCCCTTGCTCTTGTCCACACAAGCTGCAAATACCTTCATGGGCTGAGGCTCCTCCACTTTCACCTTTCAATCCCCTTAACTGCTTGTCTCGCAGTCACACCCTCCTGTCCCTTACCACTGACCAAAGCAGAAGACATTAAGCAATATGACTGCCTTCTGGAACGAGGTGTCCAGGTAAAACTTTCCCCATCCCTGAAGCATTACAGAGTCTGCAGCTCAGCCTCCAGCTCATTAACTCTAAGCCGAAACTGCTCAAGCAGCAGCCCCCTTACTACAGATGCCGTTGCCATGGATTGCAGTGGCATCCAGAAGCTCCCACATGTTGCAGCCATGACCATCACCCATCATGCCATCTTTATTGTGTTAATTAAATTTATTTTTCTTATTTAATTTAGTTTCCATCTTCACCTAACTCCCTCACTCTCCAAACTCCCAGCTTTGCACTCTGTGCACTTGGGCAGCACTCTGTGCAGACCAGATTAATTAATACCTGATTTATTCATTAATTTCTTCATTCCATAAAAAGAAAATATGTTACGGATGAGTTGAATGTATAACTATTCAAAATTAGTAGAAAAATGTAACACCTGCATTGTGAAAATGAATAGCTTATTTATTAAAATTAAAATTCAGAATCTATGCACCAGGTGGCAGAGCTGGTGAAGTAATATTTCAGGTGTGGATCTTAGGCAGAGTTCAACCTACTGTCCCTGCAGCTTTAGGTTAACTGATTGACGCTAACATGCATCTTATTTTTATGGCTATGGAGAGAGAAACAGAGTTAATATTTTGAGTCTGTATAATTCTTCTTCAGAGCTCTGTTAGAAACAGAAACGTTAACTCTGATTCTCTTTGCACAGATGCTGCCAGATCTGCTGAGGTTTTCCAGCATTTTCTGTCTTTATTTCAGATTTCCAGTAGCCACAGTGTTTTGCTTTTATCTTATTTTTGTGTGTTTATTTACTATTTTCAATATCATAACACACATGTTATATGTATTCAGAGAATATGGTCGGAGATGAATTTGACTGCTGACCTTGAAGCAAGGCTCAGTAAGAGATCTAGCAGCCTCTCTGGTAACCTCTTATAGCTGTGCAGTGAGACCACAGCAGGGTGCAGTGTTCTTTACTAGATAGTCCCCTTGTGGAGCTTCCAAAGAGCCAATCACAAAATAAATCTTGATGGAGACCCAACAATGAAAGGAAAAGCAGAAAAATAAAATCATCAATTTTTGCAAAGAGTAAGTTAAATGTTGGGATATATGAAATGATGCTAGAATGGATTGGAAATTAGATCACACATGGAGTTCTGTGCACACTCCTGTCACTATTTTGTAAAATTAATTTAGAAACATGTTGCAAGTGCAAAAATTGTACATACTTGTTATACTACAAGTATAACACCAGAACAGAAATGGTAGAAAACAGAAGATGGAGAGGTAACCTGACAGAAGTGTTTAAAGATATGAAAGCTTTCTATAGGTAGGCATAGTTAAGAAGTTTCCACTAATGGGGTAACTAAAAGCACTAGTTTTCCATATAAAATTCTCAGAAAGAAATGAGGAATTCACTACCACATTGACATGTTAACGTGAATAGCATAGATATATTTCAGGGCAAGCTAGCTGCCTGGGTGACTGGCCTTGAAGTCAAGGCAGCATCTGAGTGAGTCAAAGGAGTCATAGCAAAATTCAAGTCAATGGCATTCAGAGGTGAAACTCTCCACTTATTGGAGTCTCACAAAGGAAGATGCTAGTGGCTGTTGGAGGCCAATCTTCTCAGCCTCAGGACATCCTTGCAGGAGTTCCTCGTGCGAGTATCCAAGGTCCAACAATCTTTACCTATTTCATCAATGAGCTTCCCTCCAACGCATGGTCAAAAGTGGAGATGTTCATTGGTGATTGCACAATGTTCAGCATCATTCACAATTCCTCAGATACTGAAGTAGTCCATGTCCAAACGCAGCCAGACCTGAACAACATCCAGGCTTGGGCTGATGTATGGCACAAATATTATACTTGCCACTTAAGTGCCAGGCAATGACCATCGTCAACAAGAGAGCATCTAACCATCTCCCCTTAATATTCAATGGCATTACCATCACTGAAACCCTCACCATCAATATCCTTGGGGTTATCATTGACCAGGAACTGAACTGGACCAACCATTTAAATAGCTAAAAGTGCAGGTTAGGGGCTGGGAACTCTGTGGTGAGTAACTCACCTCCTGACTTCCCAAAGCCTGCCTGCCATCTACAAGGCACAATTCACGGAATGATCGCCATTCTGGAATCACTTTGGTAATTGAAGGATAAGTAATCAATAATCAGTGATTAATTAGAAGTCTGTTTATGTTATTTTGGCATCTTTCCACTGACAGTTTTTTGATAAAGTTATAAGACCTGACACAGTTGAGAAAGGTAAGTACTTGACACCCTCTCCCCTGCACCCCGTAGCTCTATCTGAGGCACACACTATCCTTAACTGTCAAGCCTCAGTCCTGTATGAATAGGATCCTTGTAGGGACATTAAGATAAGAGACACAGCTTAAAGCAAGCATTGTTTTAAGTTTAATGTGACTTGCACAATTAGTTAGAATTAATGAAAGTTAACCCTTACAATTATTAACAAATTATTGACCAATTAGTCATTTCCAACAACACTGGCTAGGGTCGACTCCTCAGATGCATTAAAAAATTACGGGAACCATCTTTTATGCCGGTCTAGGGTGGACTGACTGGTTTAGATCTTCGGGGTAGTTGAGTGCCCCCCTATCAGTGCGAAGGTCGTTTTCCAACAAAGCTTGGGGGCAGTTGAGTGGAGCGTTGCCCTGGCAGTGCAGAGTTTGAATGTGGTTAGTACTGGCACTGGTTCAGTGATGGCTTCCCTGTCAGTAGAATCTCAGGAAGGAAGTGTAGTGCTCCTCAGAGGCAGTGAGGCCTCTCTGTCTGCATGAGGAGTTGAAGCTTTTGTCTGTGTCTCTTGGGTTGATCACCTATTTGAAAATTGGTAGTTTCATTGATGGGGTATAGTTTTCCAGTATTCTTCTTCCATTTGTTAGTTGATAAGTTTTAGTTCTTGAGTGAGTTGATTAATTAGCCTGTTGCTGATTGATAAATTTTTGATTGATTGATTAAATTGTTGTTTAAACTTTGTTTATAATCAAAAAACATTGATATTATTTGCTAACTCAGTGTCTGAGGATGGGATTTTCTGGCACTGTCCGGTCCCACCAAAAGGCCGCTGAGCCTCCCACAACGGCTTCCCACTAAGGCGGGGCTGGAAATCCCGGCCTCAGTCTTTGCCTGATTATTATATCTCTGTTGAACTCAGACAGTTTAAAAAGGCAACTTAAGTTCCAGTAATTAGGCCATGCATAGCTAAATTAAGACAAGCCTAAATTTATCAAAACACCCTTTCAAAAATCCACATCATTATCCCTGTGTCAAAATCCTGGAACTCCTTCCCTAAAAGTATTTGTGTGTACCTACAGTGCCTGGACTGCAGTGATTCTAAAAGCCGGCTCACTACTATCTGTCCAAAGGTTGTTGCCTGTCTTGGCAATGATGATCATCTCCCAAGAACAATTCAAAAATAAATGAGGGAGAAAGAAATAGACGGATATGTTGATGAGGAGACATTGCTTATAAGCAAGAACAGAATACATATATATAAGTGACTTTGGTGGACCAAATGGAACAAGCAGTAATGATTCATCTAAATACAATTTTTCTGAATCAAACTGTGCATCATAACAACCAACTCAGACCCATTGGGCCCACTGTCCTTTTTTGTACTGTATAATCAACTTGTATTTAATTGAATCAAACAATTCTTCAACACAAAAGGAGCAATTCACTTAAGTCACACCCCCGAGTTCTCCCTGTAACCCTGCACATTCCTCTTTTTCGGATAATAATCCAATTCCCTTTTGAATGCCTCAAATGTCATTGCTTCTTTTGCCAATTACCTTACATTTATGCCCTCTGTTTCTCAATCCTTCCACCAATAGGAAGCTATTTTACTCCTATTTACTCTGTCCACACTCCTGTGATTTCGAACACCTCTATCAAATCTCCTCGCAACCTTCTTTGTTTCATGGAAAACAGTCCCAACATCTCCAAATCTACGAATGGCAGCACAGGTTCAAGAGGCAGGTTGGCCTACTCCTGCTCCGATATTCTGAAAATTTCATTCTCAGTAACGCAGTGATTGTACCTCACTCACCTTTTACAGTGAAATGCACAGGGTCACTCAGCCCTGATGTTAGCCGTCTTCTCTTCCCATCTATTTTATACAAACAGGTATAGTTTCCTCCATTGCTATCATTTATCTTCTTGATGGTGAACGTTGCAGAGTTGAACCATACAGCAACAGCCTGGGCTTCCAAATAATTTGAATCTCCAAGTTTGTATAAATAAAATGTCAATCCAGGGAGGTACCTGGGACTTGTACAGTTAAAGGTGATTTTTCCTCCCATCGAAGCTAGAATAGAATCTACAGATATATATGGTTTTGGTAGATCTGCAATTCGAAAGGAACCAGCAGTGAAGATCAACTTAAATGCAATACAGACCGTTGGACACTTGGTTCAATGCAACTGAAATTCATTCCTTACTTCAGTCCAACAGTTGAAAAGTTACTGCATGGATTTAAACCTATTTAGGTTTGCTAAATACTTAGTGAGTGTAAACGTAAGCCCACTATGGCAAATGTAACACCCCTGTTTATGAAAGGAAGCAGAGAAAAAATAGGGAACAACACACCTGTTAGCCTGACATCAGTAGTGGGAAAATGCTAGAATCTGTAACAAAGGCTGTGATAACGGGACACTTAGGAAAGAACGGTAGAATTGGGCAGAGTCAGCATGGATTTATAAAAGGCAAATCATTTTTAATAAATCTGTTGAAGTTTTTTTAAGGATGCAACTAGTAGAATATATAAGGAGGAACAGGTTAATGTGGTATATTTAGAGTTTCAGAAAGCTTTTGATAAAGTCTCACACAAGAGGTCAGTGAACAAAATGGGATTGGGGAGAATATACTAGTATGGATTGAGAATTGGGTAACAGACAGAAAACAGAATAGGAATAAATGGGTCATTTTCAGGTTGGCAGGCTAGTGGGGTATCTCAAGTATCCATGTTTGAGCCCCAGCTATTTACAAAAAACAGAAATATAGAGAATTTCTTAAATGGTGAGAGGCTGGAGAGTGTTGAACTTCAAAAGGACTTGGGTGTCCTTGTTCATGAGACACTGAAAGCTAAAATGCAGGTACAGCAATAATTAAGGCAGCAAATGGTGTGTTGTACTTTACTGCAAGAGGGTTTGAATATGGGAATAAAGATGTCTTACTGCAATTATATAGAGCCTTGGTGGGACTGTACCTGGAGTATTGTGTGCAGTTTGGGTCTCCTTACTTAAGGAAAAGATATACTTGCCATAGAGGGAGTGCAACAAAAGTTCACCAGACTAATTCCTGGGATGGAGGGATTGTCCCATGCAGAAAGGTTAAATAGATTGGGCCTTCAATCTCATTCAAAAATAAATAATTCTTACAGGGCTCAACAGGGTAGATACACCAAAGTTGTTTCCCCTGGCTGGGGGTCTAGAACTAGGGGACATGGGATCAGGATAAGGGGCAGGCCGTTTAGTCCCGAGATAAGCAGGAATTTCTTCACTCAGAATTTGGTGAATCTTTGGAATTCTCTGTCCCAGATGCCTGTGGAGGCTGAGTCATTGGCTGGAATCGTCCCAGAGTTGCACTAAGTGAGGTAGTGGGCAGGTAAAACAATGTTTTACCTGTTGGTTGCAAAGGGGCTTTTCGTCCCAAACCCACTGCAATAATTATGCTTTCCTGGGAAACACACGGTTTCCATGGCGATGAGCTCTTATTCACCATCACCTCACCGCTTCATCACACCGGCTGCCATGATTAAAGTGCAGCTGCACACACCCCTCTCAATGCTTCCAGCCCGGGACTACTGTACAGAAGACATGACCCTGAAAGGCAAGAAGACTGCAGCCCCCAGGGTTAACCATGCGCCCCTTGAGCACCTTTTGGACACAGTGGAGGCTCACCGTGATGTCCTCTACCCCCGCTCTGACCACAGGATGAGCAGCAACCTCACTAATCCAGTTTGGGAGGCGTTGGCAGCCAATACCCTGCAAAAGAGGAGAGCCACCCAGTGCCGCTAGATGAATGGTCTCTTCCATTCTGCCAGGGTAATTCACTGTCATCACTGTCAACTCACACACTCAAACCCATCACACATCCACAGGGATCTCACATCTCAAGAGACAACACCACAAACTCTCTCACACACACCCTCACACCTCCATCAGGCTGATACCCTCTGGATCTCACATCCTCATCCAGTCCATGGCTCCACTCACTACACAAACAGTCCACGCAGTGCCATGTGTCCTGCTCACTCTCTCTCCATCTGTTCTCATACAGGAGAAACCTGCTCACATCAGCAGGAAGAGGTCTCAGACCGGGGGTGGGCCTAATGTGGCCCACATTAGGCCCCTCACTCACTTTGAGGAGTGTGCCATTGCGCTGACTGGTGAGGACATGGACCGTGTCTGTGGTAATGGTGAGGTCAGTGGCAAACACCCTTGTGAGGATTCTGCACCACATCATCCCTCTCTCAACGGAAATGTGAGTGCTCTCTCTCCTGTTTTTGACTCTGCTGCCATTCACTACTTATCTCTACTTTGGTTCACAGGGAGCTCTGACCAACACCCTCGACCAGCCATTCCCGCAGCCCCATCCAGGTCCTCCCCTCCAGCCAAGAGGACACTTCCTCCATTGAAGAGCTGGAAATAAGCAGCCTGGAAGACCCATCACAGCACTTACCCACACCCTGCACCAGTGCAGAGACACACACACCTCGGTGGGACTTGGATCTAGAGCAGGCTCGGGTTCACAATCTGGTGGTCACCACATGGACACATGTCCGCAGCAGTAGGAGGCAGGTTTGTGCGAGCTCCCCGGCACTCGGAGGACTGATGGGGATCAGGAATCAGTGAAGTCTGAGTCAGATGATGACCTTCTGGATTTGGCCTCCCAACTCATCCTGGAGAGTCAGCAGAAGGTGTGGGAACATCACACAGAGCTGTTGGAAACCCTTAGCAGAGTGGCATGAGAGTTGGAGGAGGTTGTCCGCCTGCTCTCTGATGAAGTGGTGCCTACATGTGCATGTATGGAGCTCTCCATGGGGAGGATGGTGGACACCATGGAGACCCTTGTCCAGGAGAAAGCGGAGATGTATGCAGGCCTGCCCTCCATTGCAGGAGCCATGGGTGAGTTCCTGCAGAGGCAACATGAGAGGGAAACAGGGCACCTCAATGTCCCTCCAGGTGCTCCTTCCCCTCAAGGAGTCAGGTTGGGGTTCCCAGGAACCCGAAGGGAGGAGGAGCAGCAGCTGGACACCCCTGGGTCATGCACTCAGGAATCTCAGAGGTTGTCCTCTCCCTCCGAGTCCCCTTTGCCTCTGAACCCCTCAACCTCATCCTCTGACATCACAGAGGGAGCAGCGGGCCAATGAGTGATTCTGGAGGGAGAAGTGTGTGTGTGACAGGGTCTTTCTGATCCCCGTGCAAACCCTCTCCCATGTATACAGAGCCATCATCCATCACACTTATCTAACTGTCCCGAGGATGTTCCATGCTGCCTGCTGGGGTTCGCTTTCAGTTGTCCATCTGAGCTGACCTCCATCTCCGCCCAGCCAACGATCACCCTCCCATGCAGCACCTCGTCTCACCCACCAAGACTCTTGTTTCACTTTCGATTTGGACAGCATGGTCTAGATTCGCTTTTCCCCACAGTCCCTGTCCTTTCCCCTCCCCAGTCACCCATTTCCTTTCCCCCATCACTGTTGACCCACTGACATCACTTCCACCATCTCCGCGCCCCCCCCATGACCTACCAGCCACAACACTTTTGGGGATGTCCAGGTGAACATGTACGTTCCCTTACTTCCCAAAAATCCCACCCCCATCCGCATTCACCTCCCCAACCCCCTCCCTTCCACCCCCAGGGTCCGTGTCTGCCTTCGAATCCCCACCAACCACCCTCACCGTCCCTTCTACCACTTCCATCGAACCCTCGCACTCCCACCCTCCTACCTCACTCTGCCCTCGGTCATCCTCACCATTCCCTCATTCCACACCCAGCCTCAGTTCGCCCCCCAGGAGGCAGTCATGAGCCCAGACCCCTCCCCTACACATTCACCTGGACACACCTCACTTCGGACCCCTTCCCCCTTCAGGACCCTCCCGCCCCAGAACTCCTTGTTTCCCAACTGAATCCGTTGCTGCCTCCAGACCCCTACACCCTGAAACCCCTCCCCTGCCCCTCCCCGGACCCCTTTCCGCCTCCGGAACCCATCTCCCCCCCTCCTGCCGGAACCCCTTCTCCTGCCCTGCCCCAGAACCCCTTCCCCCCTCCAGAACACCCCCCCACCCCCGCACCAGAACCCCCTCGTCCCTCTGGAATCCTCACCCCCCCGGAACTCTTTCCTTTCCCCCCACTTTTAGTCCCACCCCCTTCCTGACTCCCTTACTTCTTCCATCACCTTCCCCCCTCCCGACTCTTTCCTCCACCCTTATTCCCTCCCCTCTCCACATTCCTCCTCCCTGACTCCCTCCACTCTCTGCCCTCATTCGTCCTCTCTGCACTTGTTCCTCCCGCAGAATCCTTCCCCTCTCCGCACTCCTTCCTCTCTCCGCACTCCTTCCCCCCTTCAAACTCCTTCCCATATGCCTTCCACCCCCCTTACACTTACCATCCTAGTTACCCCCTCTTTCCTTTGTACTCCTTCCCTCCCAACCTCACCACTGACACCTTCATTCCCCCCCTCACCCTCACCCCCAAACACCTTCATTCTCCCATCCTAACCTCAACCCTGACACTTCTTCCTCTCCCAGTCAATCCTAGACCTTCCTCTCCCACCCCCTTGACCACCATCAATTGTGAGCATCAATGGTGACTTTCCAACTGCCGTGAGCTGCTTTGCAGCAGAGCCATGTCCATGAGAATCCACCCAGCCATGGACGTTCCTCCAGGGTCCGGTAGCTGTTGCCCCTCGGATGTCCGCAATGTGAGCAAGGCCCTGGCGGTAGGTCCTGACTTCTGCACGTCACAGCTGTAAAGATGTGTTATACCACGTGTCTTCCCACCAATGGGGATGGACAATATTCTGATGTATCGCAGCGAGGCCCCTGATGTTTGGTGATGGGGTGTGTGGCCCACTGTCGATGATCAAGTTTCAAGACGTCGTGAAGCCGATTTTTGACCTTCTTGCCATATTGTCCGCTCATGCCACCAACACCAGCGGGCATGGCAAATCCCAGCCAATGATTATGTTCAAGACTGAGATCAATAGATTTCTATAGATTAAAAATATCCAGGGATAAGGGGATTGGGCAGGGAAATGGTGTCGAAGTCGATCATCAGCTATGATCCCATTGAATGGTGGAAGGGACTGGAAGGGCTGAATTCCTTATATTCTTATGCTGCACTCTTACTTACATAGAGACCATGGCTGAGCACAAATTCCGCAAATATTAAAATAAAGGTCTCTTTTAAAAAAGAAACCAGGGTGTCATCCAGACATCTCTATGTTGATCTCTCACCTGCTATAGTGACTGTGACAGGCTCACTGAGCTGAGACCTGAGCCTCCTTCTATTTACAACCATTTTATATTTGCATTGATACTGTCCTCCTTGGTTTGCATTGAGAACCGTGAATGTTCCAATGTTGTCCTTCGTAAATAGTTGATGAGAGTTTAGCAGTTGATTATTTCTGTAAAAATAGACAGTGCTGCTGTATTGTCTGTTCACAGTGCAGGTCATTTTGATGGTTGCTCCTCTTAAATACACTCCAATCCATTGATCCAGTGATATCTCTGGTACTGTTAGTGGAACTGTTTTAAAAATTTGAAACAAAAACAAGGGATTGAACTGCAGATTTTCCCGCCTGTTAGCAGGTTGGTAATTAAATCATGGTTATATAATATAGGGAGGTATTAGTTCCAACTGGGACTAAGACTGAATAAAAGGAGAATTAGCAACTTCATGGTGGAATCAAACAGAGGCTAAAAGTAACGACTAAAAGTAAGTGAGCCATAGTTTTAATAACAAAATCAAGTTATGATGCAGAAACTGAACTCTGGAATACCAATGAAACAAGTGCAAGAGCTTGATGAGAAAAGGCAATTTTTGCTAATGTAACCGTCCTTCTAATTCATTTAAAAGAGTGAATTTCTCCACTGACCTGTGAGGATTCACATTTCAAACAGAAGATTGAAATGTTACTGGGTGAGAATTTTAATAACATGGCAGGATTTTTCAGATGGCGGGCTTTCCCAAGGAGCATTAAATAGCAGGGGGAGGGAACTTCTGCCCCTCATCAATCAACTTCTATAGTCTCAGCAGCATCAACACAAGCTGGGGCTGGGCCTACAGGCAGTAGCTGGGACTGGGCATACAGGCAGTAGCTGGGGCTGGGCCTACAGGCAGTAGCTGGGACTGGGCATACAGGCAGTAGCTGGGACTGGGCATACAGGCAGTAGCTGGGGCTGGGCATAGAGGCAGTAGCTGGGGCTGGGCCTACAGGCAGTAGCTGGGACTGGGCTAGAGGCAGTAGCTGGGACTGGGCATACAGGCAGTAGTTGGGGCTGGGCCTACAGGCAGTAGCTGGGACTGGGCCTACAGGCAGTAGCTGGGGCTGGGCCTACAGGCAGTCTCCAAATTGTAGTCCCATAGTCCAGAACCAGGTGAGTGGAAGGAGTTTCACAGTGAGGAGGGCAGTGATGCCTATGGCAGGTGGGAAGAGGGTGATCAAGGTCTTTATGGAGAGACCAGTAGGAAGGGACCACTCAGGGGGGGCTGACCTGGTGGGGTTGTGGTGGGGGTGGGGAAGGAGGTCCTTGAGGGAGGCACCCTTATTCCTGTCCCAGCACTCCTTCTACCAGTCTCAGGAATCAGCCTTAAGTAGCTATTAATTTGCCACTTTACGGCCTCAATTAGGATGAAGGAGGCCTGTATGTTCCAGGCCTCACTCGTCCCTTCTAGAGTTGGACAGGTCAGTGGCGGACAGAAGATCAGCAGGAAGGCCTCCAAGGGAGTTTTACACGCCTCCTCGCCTGCAAATCCATCCATGGGACAGAGTTAAATTCTGCCTCATATTTTGCATGTGTCTAGCATTGCAAAAGCCCCTATTTGTTGCTAATTTGCCTGTGAGAAGGTGATGATGTACATGAGGAAAATCATAATTAACTGAACTATTTCTATGACTCCATTTTGCACAATAGATCATTTGAAAATTGTCACATGCAGCTTCGTTTACCTGACAGGGACATTTGTAACATGACAGGGTGAGTTGTGTCTCATGAGATGACACTACGCTCAATGGAGTTAAAACACCGGCAAAATGCTGCCATTTCACCCTCCTGGTTCAGAAATGTAAGGGATAAAATTGGGAATCAAGGAACATAAACACGTAATAATATCACATCACAAGAATTTAGATATAAAGCTCTTTTTCTGTTGATTTTGTCCCTTCCCCAGTGTCTTAGTCTAAATATGGAAGGGGAACCTCACCTCTGGAATGTAGCATCTCCTCACTCCTGAATTAATTCAGACAATTGGGATCAAATAGTGAACAAGACAACATTCTGCCCAGTTTAAACTTCATCAAAGTTAATGGACAGAGTGTAAAACAGTTGAAACAAAAACAGAAAATGCTGGAAAAACTCAGCCGGTCTGACAGTATCTGTGGAGAGAGAAACACAGATAACGTTTCGAGTCTGTATGACTCTTCATCAGTGTAAAATAGCTGCTTGGCCCAAACCTACCACTAGGATTCACATGTGTCTGTTCGTGGTAAAGCTTAGTTCGTAGTTCAGGGCTCATTGTTACAGGGACCTTGTCAAGAACTGAGTTCAGCGATTCTCCCTGGGAATGTTAACCATTGTCATGGTAAAATAAGCATGGTTTTTTGGAAAATGTAAAGAATTTTGAACAGATATATTAATAACTATTTTCCCCTTCACTCACCCACTATAGTGACTGTCACAGACTTGCTGAAGTGTGATTCTAACCACCTTGTTTTAGCGTAGGTTCCATATTTGCATTGGTAGCATCCTCCTTGGTTTGCAGTGGTAACCAGAAATGTTCCAATATTGTCCTTTGTGAAGAGCTGGTGAGAGTTCAGAAGCTGGTTCTCTCTGTAAAAATAGATTTTACCGCGATATTCTTGGTTCACCTTGCATATCATGATGACCGTTTCTCCTTCTAAGTAAACCCCAGTGGGCTGATTGAAAGATATCTCTGGCTGTGTTAGAGGATCTAAGGTAAAATTTGTGGAACAAAAAATTAGGAACAGATCTGTGGATTTCCATGTTAAATGTATGTTTTTTAACTTAATAATGCTGTCTTGAATTAAAGGCAAGTGATTACATCACCTAATGAGAACCCACAAAAGGGAATTTGAGATTTCCTTAGCATAGAAAGGTGAAATGCCAAGGTCAATATATCATCAGTGGGCCGAGTACTTCTACATTGAAAATCTGGGTTTCAAGCACTGAAAGTGCACTCTGACCCCAAGTTTGACCCCAGGTCTGACTCCGAGTCTGAGTCTGAGTCTGACTCTGAGTCTGAGTCTGACTCCGATCCGAGTCCAAGTCCAAGTCTGACTCTGAGCCTGAGTCTGAGTCTGAGCCTGAGTCTGACCCCAAGTCTGAGTCTGACCCCGAGTCTGAGTCTGAGTCTGAGTCTGAGTCTGAGCCTGAGTCTGACCCCGAGTCTGACCCCGAGTCTGAGTCTGACCCCGAGTCTGAGTCTGACCCCGAGTCTGACCCCGAGTCTGAGTCTGACCCCGAGTCTGAGTCTGAGTCTGACTCCGAGTCTGAGTCTGACTCCAAGTCTGAGTCTGACTCCGAGTCTGACTCTGAGTCTGAGTCTGAGTCTGAGTCTGAGTCTGAGTCTGACCCCGAGTCTGACCCCGAGTCTGAGTCTGAGTCTGAGTCTGACTCCAAGTCTGAGTCTGACTCCGAGTCTGAATCTGAGTCTGAGTCTGACTCCAAGTCTGAGTCTGACTACGAGTCTGAGTCTGACTCCGAGGCTGAGTCTGAGTCTGACCCTGACCCTGACCCTGACCCTGAGTCTGAGTCTGAGTCTGAGTCTGAGTCTGAGTCTGAGTCTGGCCAAATTTTCTACTCTCTGGGTCATCGTAAGCTGGATGTAAGATCGAAGATGTACATCAGGACCTAGTGCATGAACCCATGTGGGGATTGCCCAGGAGGTTTAAACTTCTGGTGGGCAATACCCCTGCTCCCCAGGACCCTTCGCCAAAATCACTGACTCTGAGCTAGAGGATTTGGATGGTTCAGTGGTTCTTACCTGGATTGTTACCCAGGAAATGTTAGACAAATTAAAATGTAGTCTAACACCTGGGTAACTCCCCAACTGATGCCCCCACAACCCCCACCCCACATGACTCCTGATTGCCTGCTTGACCTGATCTGACTACGCCCTGCCATCTGCCTACCCCCTCTGACCTGCTCTGACTATGCTGACCACTTGATTACTCCATGAGTACCCAACTACCACCCTAATAAACAATTACCCATCTGCTCAGCTACCCTCTGTGCCCCTACCATTAACCCACCTACCCTTTCACTCCTTTTTCCACTCAATCATTCACTGATTGGATCTTTAAACTTCACAGGCTGCAGCTATAAAAAAGGGGCCTGTATTTTGTGCTGCTTCTCTTTGCCGATCTCAGCATGGATTCCTGCGCTGAGGGAGGTCTCCAGGATTGGAATCAGAGCCATTTAAACCTAACCAGGTAAGTACTCAGTTTTCTGATTGAGCAGTGTCAGACCCAATGCTTCTGATTAGAACATTTGGACCAATGCATTGATTTGAATTTCCTGTTCCTGAAATCAAATTAGAGACAGTGAATAAGGTAGACTTTGTGTGATAAAACAAATTTACTAATTTTCAGCCCTTGCAGAAAAGGCTGTGGTGTAGGATGAACGGGAAGTAAGGATGTTATGCTTCAGTTACACAGGGTAATGGTGAGACCGCACCTCGAAAACTGTGTGCGGTTTTGGTCTCCTTATTTAAAGAAGGATGTAAATGTGTTGGAGGTGGTTCAGAGGAGGTTTATTAGACTGATACCTGGAATGAGTGTGTTGTCTTATGAGGAAAGATTGGACAGGCTGGGCTTGTTTCCACTGGAGTTTAGAAGAGTGAGGGGTGATTTGATTGAAGTATATAAGATCCTGAACGGTATTGACAAGGTGGATGTGGAAAGGATGTTTCCTCTTGTGGGTGAGTCCAGAACCAGGGGGCACTGTTTTAAAATTAGGGGTCACTCTTTTAGGACAGAGATGAGGAAAAATTTAATAGCAAGGAAGTTTTACTGCAGCTGTGCACAGCCTTGATGGGATCACATCTGGAATACTCTGTATAGTTTTAGTGGTCTTATTTGAAAAAGTATACAATTGCTTTTGAAGCAGATCAGAGAAGGTTCACTTGACACACTCCTGGGTGAAGGGGTTGTCTTATGAAGAAAGGTTGAACAGGCTGGGCCTATACACATTGGAGTTTAGAAGAATGAGAGGTGATGTTATTGAAACATATAAGATGTTGAGGGGACTTGATAGGGTGGATACTGGGAGGAAGTTTCCCCTTGATGGGGAGACTAAAATTAGTAGTTTAAAAATAAGAGATCTCCCTTTTAAGACAGAGATAAGGAGATTTTTTTCTTTCAGAGAGCTGTTAATGTGTGGAATTCGCTTCCTCAGAAAGCAGTGGAGGCTGGGACTTTAAACTTATTCAAGGCTGAGTTAGATTTTTGTTAGACAAGGGATTTAAGGTTTATGGGGGGCAGACAGGAAAGTGGCACTGAGACCATGATCTTATTGAATGGTGGACCAGGCTCGAAGGGCCAAATGGCCTCTTCCTGCTCCTAAGTCCTGTGTCCCTATCGTCCTCCAAAGACTCTGAGCTCCTGTAATTCTTGTCCTTTTGGACATGATGTCATTCATCTCTCCAGCATTATCAGCCGTGCCTTCAGTTGCTTAACCTGTAAGGTCTGGATTTCATTCCGGAAACCTCTCTCCTCTCCTCTCTCTGCCTCCTTTTAAAGATTTTGGTTACTTGTTGTAAAACATTTTTATGCATCACATTTGGACTGATAACACTTCTGTCTTGGAAGTTTTCTAGTATGTTCAATGCACTATGTATCTGCAAGTTGTTGGTTTTTTTGATACTGCACTCAGTGGGGCTATCAAAATTCTGCACTTATCACTGACCGTGGACTGCACCAATCATGTGAATGTTATAGATACAAGAGCAGGTCAGAGGCTAGGAATCCTGCAGCAAGTAACTCACCTCCTAACTCCCAAATCCTGTCCACCATCTACAAGGCACAAGTCAGGAGTGTGATGGAATACTCCCCACTTCCCTGGATGAGTGCAGCTCCCAAAACACTGAAAAAGCTCAACACTAACCAGGACAAAGCTGCCCCGCTTGATTGGCACCCCATCCACAACCATTCACTCCCTCCACCACCAACGCACAGTAGCAGCAGTGTGTACCATCTACAAGATGCACTGCAGGAATTCACCAACACTCCTTAGACAGCACCTTCCAAACCCACAACCACTACCATCTAGAGCAGCAGATACATGGGAACACCACCACCTGGAAGTCCCCCTCCAAGCCATCCTGACTTGGAAATATATCACTGTTCCTTCACTGTCGCTGGGTTAAAATCCTGGAACTCCTTCCCAGCAGCACTGTGGGTGTACCTACACCACATGGACTGCAGCGGTTCAAGAAGGCAGCTCACCGCCACCTTCTCAAGGGCAACTAGGGATGGGTAATAAATGCCAGCAATGCCCACATCCTGTGAGAGAATTATTAAAATTGAATGGTACATGATTGTGGATGGTTCAAATGTGTAAAGGGTAAGATTTAAAACAGAAACATAGATGTGCAAGAAAATCCTGCAGCCTCATTGACATCTTAAGAAAGTCTCATGGTGACAGGACAATTAATTGGGTGTTCCAGGTGCAGGAATAAAAGGTAGACAGGAACTTCAGAATGCAGCATGTCCTCATTACAGAATTAGAAGGAACAGTTTGAATCTAAGATGTCAGGTGGGAAGTTTGCTGTTTTTTATTAATTCATGGGATGTGGGCTTTACTGGCTGGGCCAGCATTTATTGCCCATCCCTAATTACCCTTGAGAAGGTGGTGGTGAGCTGCCTCCTTGAACCACTGCATTTTTCAGCAGTCTGTAGGCTGAATTTTACATGTTCCTTGACTGCCAGGTTAAAAAGAGGGTGGCGAGCTAACCAGCATAGTGATAGCTTCCCTTCAGTAATTTAACACTGGCACCAATGTGAATTGTTTGAAGGTGATATTCCAACCCTTATCTTGGAAGGAAGTCCTGTCTTAGACAGCACCAGGCAATCAAATGACCAACAACTCTACAGTGCCAATAGCGCCAAGTAGCCACTGCTTGGACTACAGGCAGTGCTGAAGAGGAGACTGGAATGAAGGTAAGTGCGGGTTGTTACTGAGGCCATGGGGAGGGGAGCGAGGCATTTGAGGTGGCTGGGTTTGAGATGCCAGGGCGGGAGGGTAAAGGGGGAGGGATGAACTTTGGGGCGGTGGGGGAAAAGAACTATTGCTGATATAGAGTGGAGATCAGAAAGGAGTCCCCACTGACCCTGGCCCAACACCAGACCATGCAGCTAGAGCTGCCAGGTTTCCCATATGACTTGGGCCTCCTCCTGCTGGGGGTCAAATAATGACAGGGACTGGATGAGGTCCTTACGTGGCCATTGTTTGGTCATTAATTGTGGGAATCTGAGGTGCAATACACCTTTAAGAGAATGCGAGCAGATTGACCACGTGATTGTATTATCCAATGGCTGTGTTGCGCAGGCTACAATGTTAAGCAGTAGTTTTAGAAGGGATTATGGTATGAGGTGCACACATGTTGTTGCTCTGTTACTTATGTTAATAAACGGCATGTGCTTCATTTCACAATGTTCTCTTCATCAGCATCATCTTGATTACCAACTCACTCATCAGTAGATAGGTGTGCAAAGCTGCTCGCTGAGTAAAGCGAACCCATAGAAGGAACATGGGACTAATGGTCTCAATAGGCCCATGGGTGGGTGGTCTGCCCAAGGCCTCCAGTGGCCCTAGCAAAATTTGAAACAGGTCCGTCCAGGTTGCTAAGCGGGAGGCAGGCCGCACACAGCATTTTATGAGCCCTCCGCCTTCAACTCGACCTGTGGGAGAGTATACAATGCAGCCTAATATTACACCCTGCATGATCTCAAGCTCTGTTAAGGTAATTGGAGGAGAGCACCTAATAACATAAGAAACTGGAGCACAAGTAGGGCAGAGATGCCTGAGCCACTTCTGCCATTTAGTAAGCTCATTACTGATGTCAAATCCACTTTCCTATGGGTGGGAATTTTACAGCCACAAATCAGGCAGGCCATAGTCCCTAATCCTCAAATCAGGGAGGCCTCAGTCCCTAATCCCTCAAATCAGGCAGGCCATAGTCCCTAATCCCTCAAATCAGTCAGGCCTCAGTCCCTAATCCCTCAAATCAGGCAGGCCTCAGTCCCTAATACCTCAAATCAGGCAAGCCACAGCCCCTGATCCCTCAAATCAGGCAGGCCTCAGTCCCTAATCCCTCAAATCAGACAGGCCTCAATTCCTAATCCCTCAAATCAGGCATGCCACAGTCCCTAAGCCCTCAAATCAGGCAGGCCTCAGTTCCTAATCCCTCAAATCAGGCAGACCTCAGTCCCTAAACCCTCAAATCAGGCAGGCCTCAGTCCCTAATCCCTCAAATCAGGCAGGCCACAGACCCTAATCCCTCAAATCAGGCAGGCCTCAGTCCCTAAACCCACAAATCAGGCAGACCTTAGTCACTAATCCCTCAAATCAGGCTGGCCTCAGTCCCTAATCCCTCAAATCAGGCAGGCCTCAGTCCCTAATACCTCAAATCAGGCAAGCCACAGCCCCTGATCCCTCAAATCAGGCAGGCCTCAGTCCCTAATCCCTCAAATCAGACAGGCCTCAATTCCTAATCCCTCAAATCAGGCATGCCACAGTCCCTAAGCCCTCAAATCAGGCAGGCCTCAGTTCCTAATCCCTCAAATCAGGCAGACCTCAGTCCCTAAACCCTCAAATCAGGCAGGCCTCAGTCCCTAATCCCTCAAATCAGGCAGGCCACAGACCCTAATCCCTCAAATCAGGCAGGCCTCAGTCCCTAAACCCACAAATCAGGCAGACCTTAGTCACTAATCCCTCAAATCAGGCTGGCCTCAGTCCCTAATCACTCAAATCAGGCTGCCCTCAGTTCCTAATCACTCAAATCAGTCAGGCCTCAGTCCTTAATCCCTCAAATCAGGCAGGCCTCAGTCGCTAATCCCTCAAATCAGCCAAGTCTCAAACCCTAAACCCTCAAATCAGACAGGCCTCAGTCCCTAATACCTCAAATCAGGCAGGCCACAGCCCCTAATCCCTCAAATCAGGCAGCCATCAGTCCCTAATCCCTCAAATCAGGCAGACCTTAATCCCTAATCCCTCAAATCAGGCAGACATCAGTCCCTAATCCCTCCAATCAGGCAGGCCTCAATCCCTAATGCCTCAAATCAGGCAGGCCACAGCCCCAATCCCTCCAATCAGGTAGGCCTCAGTCCGTAATCCCTCAAATCAGGCAGGCCTCAATCCCTAATCCCTCAAATCAGGCAGACCTCAGTCCCTAAACCCTCAAATCAGGCAGGCCTCAGGCCTCAGTCCCTAAACCCTCAAATCAGGCAGCCATCAATCCCTAATCCCTCAAATCAGGCAGGCTTCAGTCCCTAATCCCTCAAATCAGGCAGACCTCAGTCCCTATACCCTCAAATCAGGCAGGCATCAGTCCCTAATCCCTCCAATCAGGCAGGCTTCAGTCCCTAATCCCTCAAATCAGGCAGGCCTCAGTCCCTAATCCCTCAAATCAGGCAGGCTTCAGTCCCTAATCCCTCAAATCAGGCAGACCTCAGTCCCTAAACCCTCAAATCAGGCAGGCCTCAGTCCCTAAACCCTCAAATCAGCAGCCATCAGTCCCTAATCCCTCAAATCAGGCAGACCTCAGTCCCTATACCCTCAAATCAGGCAGGCATCAGTCCCTAATCCCTCCAATCAGGCAGGCATCAGTCCCTAATCCCTCCAATCAGGCAGACCTCAGTCCCTATACCCTCAAATCAGGCAGGTATCAGTCCCTAATCCCTCCAATCAGGCAGGCCTCAATCCCTAATGCCTCAAATCAGGCAGGCCACAGCCCCAATCCCTCCAATCAGGCAGGCTTCAGTCCCTAATCCCTCAAATCAGGCAGGCCTCAGTCCCTAATCCCTCAAATCAGGCAGGCCTCAATCCCTAATCCCTCAAATCAGGCAGACCTCAGTCCCTAAACCCTCAAATCAGGCAGGCATCAGTCCCTAATCCCTCAAATCAGGTAGACCTCAGTCCCTAAATCCTCAAATCAGGCAGGCCTCAGTCCCTATTCGTTCAAATCAGGCAGGCCACAGACCCTAATCCCTCAAATCAGGCAGGCCTCAGTCCCTAAACCCACAAATCAGGGAGGCCTCAGTCCCTAATCCTTGAAATCAGGCAGGCCTCAGTCCATAATCCCTCAAATCAGGCAGGCCTCAGTCCCTAATCCCTCAAATCAGGCAGGTCACAGAGCCTAATCTCTCAAATCAGGCAGGCCTCAGTCCCTAATCCCTCAAATCAGGCAGGTCACAGAGCCTAATCTCTCAAATCAGGCAGGCCTCAGTCCCTAATCTCTCAAATCGGGCAAGTCACAGAGCCTAATCCCTCAAATCAAGCAGACCTCAGTCCCTAATCCCTCAAATCAGGCAGGCCTCAGTTCCTAAGCCCTCAAATCAGGCAGGCCTCAGTCCCTACGTCCCCAGTAACTCGGGCAGGGCAGCTAATGAGCTTGTTGATAGGAACATAGGAACAGGAGAAGGCCATTCAGCCCGTCCAGCCTGCTCCTCCATTGAATACGATCATAGCTGATGAAACACTTCAATGCCTTTTACCCACACTCTCCCCATAACTCTTTACGTTATTGTTAATCAGAAATCTATCAATCTCTGCCTTAATCATACTCAATGACTGTGCTTCCACAGCTCTCTGGGGTAGAGAATTCCAAAAATTCACAAACATCTAAGTAAAGAACTTTCTCCTCATCTCGGTGCTAAGTGTCTCCCCTCTTTATTTTGAAAGTGTGTCCTCTGGTTCTAGATTCCCCAACCAGGACAAACCTGCATCTACCCTGTCTATTCCTTTTAAGTATTTTGTAGGTTTCAATGAGATCACTTCTCATTCTTCGAAACTCTAGAGAATACAGGTCCGGTTTCCTCAATCTCTCTTCCTAAGTCATTCCCGCCATTCCTGGAACAAGCCTGGTGAATCTTCGTTGCACCCCCCTCTATGGCAGTAATATCCTTTCTGAGGTAAGGGGACCAAAACTGCACATAATAATCTAGGTGCAGTATAACCAAGCTTCCATACAATTGAGACTTCACTACTCCTGCACTCAAATCCTGTTGCAATAAAGGCTAACATCCCATTAGCCTTCCAAATTGCCTGCTGCACCTGCTGCATTTCATTGCAGTATTTAAACCAGATGGATTTTGATAAACGTGTCCACACAGCAGCAAAGTCCTGATGGCAGCAACTGCTGGAGTAACAGGTTGTTCACATCAGAACTGAGGGGCTACCGTGCAGGTATATTAGTTTAACATGTCAATGACTCAAGCACCTCTGACTGTACAACCACTGTATGTTAGCTTTAGTGACTTATGGACAAGGACACCCAGGTCTCTTTGTACATCTACACTTTCTAATCTCTCACCATATAGGAAATACTTTGCACACCTGTTCCTCCTCCCAAAGTGGATAACTTCACATTGATGAGGAAACTGACTGTGACTTTATGTTGCTCTCTGCATTTATTGCTAGTCACATGGGAAAAATACTGGGAGTGATTTAGGCCAAAAAAGAGGTGTCGGCAATAGGGTGATGAAAATACTGCTGCAGACGAGACCATGGCTGCATGGAGCAGCAGAGTCAGCTGCTGAAGGTGACAGTGTTTAGATGCTGGTCAGTTTTATTTCTTCCCTGTTGTTAGGTTGATGTAACAAATAAGAGGGTAGGGGGCCTTTAACTTGGTAGCCACCACCAACTTCATGGCTAATCCCTCTCCCACCTGAGCTCCCACCCTAGACGCCTGGGTGGGCCCAGAGCCCCATTTCCCAACGCTAATTGGCTGCCTCCCTGTTGGCTGATGCTGGATTCACCAAGCTGAGACAGCAGGGTAGGAGTGAGAGGACCACATACTCCCTGTTCCACCTCCCTCAGCCCAGCAGATACCATAAAATCCAGCTGTGAACACCTTGAATCACCAGGGACAGAATGTTCCGGTTTCTCACTGGTGAGTATCAAAGTACAGGAGAACCATAAAATGCAGTGCATGGTCTGATACTGTGTTCCTGTCCACCCCCAAACCGTCTCCCAGATGTATCAAGATGTTTACAGCTGGATTTTATGGTATCTGCGTTGGGAAATGGGGCTCTGGGCCCACCCAGGCGTCTAGGGTGGGAGATCAGGGAGGAGAGGGATTAGCCATGGAGGTGTTGGGTGGCCTGTCTGCCCTTGGGACTTTTGAGGCTCTTAAGTGGTCAATTAATGGCCACTTAAGTGCCTCATCCTGCCCCTGCCACTATTTTACCCATGGCAGGAGGTGGCCCAAACAATGTGGACAGCACAGCAGCTTCTGCTTGGTAAACTTACATCGGGAAAGAGCGAGGGGGGTGGTGGGGTTATCTTGCGGGTCCCTGTGCATCAGTGTTGTTTGGGTCTTGTTCAATTTCACCACTGGTTTTACACTAGACCAGAGAAGAATAAGATAGAGATTAATGGGACTAAAAAGTCAACAAATTCAATGGGATTAATATCTTACCCACTAGGATCCTAAAAGAGGTGGCTACAGACATAGTGGAGGCACTGGTTGTGATCTTCCAATTTGTCTTTATTCTAAAACGGTCCTTTGGATTAGAAGGTGGCAAGTGTGACACTACTGCTCAAGAACACAGGACGGAGAAAGCAGGGAACTTCAGGCCAGATAGTCATCAGAAAAAATCAGAGACATTTGGGTATCTTTGCACAAGAAAACAGAAAGTTAGCATGCAATCAGGAAGACAGTTGATCTCTTGCCTTCATTGCAAGGGTGTTGGAGTACACAAGTTAAGCAGGTCTTGCTACACTTGCACAGGATTTGCTGGGACCACACCTGGATTACTCTGAACAATTTAAGAGAGCACACACTTGCTTTGGAGTTGGTACAGTTCATTAATGTGTTTCCCGAGATGAGTTGTTCTATTATGAGAAGCTCAGTAGAATGGGCCTATACTCCCTGGAGTTCAAAAGGATGAGAGGTGATCTCATTGAAATATCTAAGATTCTCAAAGGGCTCGACAGAGTAGCTGTTGACAGCTGGTTTCTCCTGACCAGGGAGCTCAGAACTAGGATGCATAGTCTCAGGACAAACGGTCAATCATCGAAGACAATCATGAGAAAAGATTTCTTCACTCTGAGTTTTTAGTTTTGAAATTCTCTACCACAGGGGACTGCTCAGTTGTTAAGCATATTTAAGGTGGAGATGGATGGAGTTTTGGGCTCTGGGGGCAGGTTTTTTCAGAAAAGCAGGGTTTCCTATCCCAACAACCGTACAGTCAGTGGGCAATGTGTCCTCACCAATATCAGCTGTCCTTGGCAATGTGTCCCCACCAATATCGGCTGTCCTTGGCAATGTGTCCCCACCAATATCGGCTGTCCTTGGCAATGTGACCCCACCAATATCGGCTGTCCTTGGCAATGTGTCCCCACCAATATCAGCTGTCCTTGGCAATGTGACCCCACCAATATCAGCTGTCCTTGGCAATGTGTCTCCACCGATATTGGCTGTCCTTGGCAATGTATCCCCACTGATATCAGCTGTCCTTGGCAATGTGACCCCACCAATATCAGCTGTCCTTGGCAATGTGTCCCCACTGATATCAGCTGTCCTTGGCAATGTGTCCCCACCAATATCAGCTGTCCTTGGCAATGTGTCCCCACTGATATCAGCTGTCCTTGGCAATGTGTCCCCACCAATATCAGCTGTCCTTGGCAATGTGTCCCCACCAATATCAGCTGTCCTTGGCAATGTGACCCCACTGATATCGGCTGTCCTTGGCAATGTGTCCCCACCGATATCGGCTGTCCTTGGCAATGTGTCTCCACCGATATCGGCTGTCCTTGGCGACTTGACGTTCAGGCTCCCATCTCAGCTGAGGAGGAAGTCCTACCTTCGAAAGCTGCAGCCACTGTGGAGTGTCAACAGCCCAGGTTCAAACTCCAGCACTGCTGGGACTACAGCCAGTCCCAGAGGAAGAAGAAGCTATACAGATGCTGCCAGACCTTCGCAGTTTTTCAGCCCTTTCTGTTTGTATAATGGAATTTTGTGGTATCAGTAAAGAAGTGATGGGGGAATTAGGAACTGGCTACTGTCCTATAGCCTAAACGTTACAATGGAAGGCTGTTTCTTATTTGGAGTGCAGTGTTGTGTCTCCTGGAGATTGCTGTAAGGTCCACTGCAGTTTGTGACCTTAATTACTGACCTGAACAGTGGTGCTGTGAGCATGGCCGGTAATTTTGCCAATGACACTAATTTATGTGGAAGGATTACAAACATACCAATTGGGAGCAGGAGTAGACCACTCAGCCCCTCGAGCCTGCTCCACCATGCAATAGGCCATGGCTGATCTGAATGTAACCTCAACCCCACCTTCCTGCCTAACCCCGTGACCTTTGCCTTTTTTGATCAGTGTTGAGGTCTCATGTTACTTGGCTCAACATGGAAAACACTGATCACTTAAAGGGAACAATTCTGGAAAAGTTTGAGGGAGAAAATATCTTGGTTTATTGTCCACAGACACAATGACCAATGTAAAGAGGCTGTAACTAAAGAGAATAGGTTATTGGCCACTAAAATAAAAGCAAAATACTGCGGCTGCTGGAAATCTGAAACAAAAACAGAAATACCTGGAAAACTCAGCTGGTCTGACAGCATCTGCGGAGAGGGACACAGTTAACGTTTCGAGTCCGAATGACTCTTCATCAGAACTAAGGAAATAGACAAATGAGGTGAAATATAAGCTGGTTGAGGGGGGTGGGACAGGTGGGGCTGGATAGAGGGCCAGTGATAGGTAGAGGCAAAGGAGAGATTGCCAAAGATGTCATAGACAACAGGACAAAGGGGTGTTGACGGTGGTGATATTATATTACCATGATATGATTGGAAAGGTCCAGGGGAGATCTAGGAGAATTATTCAAATGTTAAAGAACCTTATACACTCAGATTTACTTTGCAGCAGTGTAGAGTGAGAAGGGATCTGACATAGCCCTAAGGTTGGATAGCAGGCTTTTCTTTACTGGTTTATGGGATGTGCAAGGCCAGCAATTGTTTCCCATCACCAGTTAAGAGTCAACCACATTGCTGTGGGTCTGGAGCCACCTGGAGGCCAGACTGGGTAAGGACAGCAGGTTTCCTTCCCTAAAAGTGTTAGTGAACAAATGGGTTTTTACAACAATCGATGATGATTTCATGGTCATCATTACTGAGACTAACTTTCAATTGTAGATTTTATTAATTGAATTGAAATTGCAACAGCTGCTCTGGTGATATTTTAATCCCTACCCCCACAGCAGCAGCCGGGATTACCAATCCAGTGACATTGGAACTACACCAGGGGTGCAGTGACAAATTTTGAGATGCCAAATCTCTAAGAAAATATATTGTATATGTCATTTCTAAATCTACTATCATGTTGTTTTCCTATGTATTAATCAGCTGAGTCCCCATATGTCTGTACAACAATGGTTTTTAAGTGAAAAATATTAGTGCCCCCACTGCCAACAAACTCTTTCACACCCTTCCCTCCTCACCCCCAGCCCCCCACCCACTCCACCCAACCTCCTCCTCATCCTTCCCCCCAACCTCCCGACTCCCCTCCCCAAACATCTCTCCCCCTTCCCCAATAACCTCAGTAGAAGTGCAGTAATGAGTGAAGCTGACCTGACCAAGCGCTTTCCAACCATTGGAATGCTCAGGCTGAAAGTGTCAATGTCTTTAAGGCGGTCGGTTAGGTCCCAAGCTCTGGCTGCTCAGTGTTGATGATGAGAACGTTGTTTAAAACAGGCTTGAACAGTCGGGTCACTTGGGAAGGTGGGGGTGGGGGGCCACTTTTCCATTTTGTTCTCAAGGGGCTGATCATCAAATTTCAGAAAGAGAAGGTTCGGCACGACTTGAACTGAGTTTGGAAAAACTGTCGAGGTATTAAGAAAAGAAACTATTGCTGAGCAAAATTAAAGCAATAAGTTGTTAAGTTTAACAAAAAGAGTAATTAATAAAAATGACCGGGAGGTGAGAGGGTCAGAGTGTGTGTGCAGCAGGGCTCACTCCCACTCCCATATACACACCCACTCACTCACTCACCCTCACCCGCTGGCAATGGCTGTGTATGTCAGCTACTGAGGCTAAATGAGAAACCTGAAACTAGCTGTAGGTTAGACAGACAATCACACTCTTACTCTCCCTCATTCACATACATACCCCGCCCCTCCTTAACTCTGGTCCCCAGGCCACTCTCTACTGGAGCTCAGTTCCCTGGGTGCCCCTCCCCGGCACTCTGCTCCCGAGTATAATGTGGGAAAATGTGAACTTGGGGTCACCCATTTAAGACAGAGATGAAGTGGAATTTCTTCTCTCAGAGGGTAGCGAATCTGTGGAATTCTTTCCCGCAGAGTGTTATAGAAGTTGGGTCATTAAGTATGTGCAAGGCTGAGACAGACAGATTTTTAATCAGTAAGGGAATCAATGGTTATGGGGAAAAGGCAGGAAAGTGGAATCGAGGATTATCAGATCAGCCATGATCTCATTGAATGGAGGAGCCGATTCGATGGGCCGAATGGCCCTACTTCTGCACCTACCTCTTATGGTCTTAGTCCACTTTGGCAGTAAGAATAGAAAAACTGCATATTATCTAAATGGAGAGAGATTGCAGAACGCAGATTTAGAAGGATTTGGGTGCCCTGGTCTCTGAATCACAAGAAGTGAGCATGCGAGTACAGCAAGTGATGAAGGAGGCAAATGGAATATTATTCCAAGAGGAATGGAACATGTTGTTTTGCTACAGTTGTATAGCACAGTGGTGAGGTCACATCTAGAACATTTGTGTACAGTTGTGGTCTCCTTATTTAAGAAAGGATATAATTGCATTAGAAACAGTTCAGAGAAGGTTCATTCGACTAAGACCTGGGATGAGAGGGTTGTCTAATGAGGGAAGGTGGGACAGGCTGAGCCAGTATCCACTGGAGTTTAGAAGAATGAGGTGATCTTATTTAATCTTATTTAAACATATTAGATCCTGAGGGGACTTGACAGACTAGAAGCTGAGAGGATTTTTCCCCTTGTGGGAGAGAACAGAATAACGGGACACAGTTTAAAAATCAGGGGTCTGCCATTTAACAGAGATGAGGAAAATATTTCTCTCTGAGGGTCGTAAGTCTGTGAAACTATCCTCCCCAGAGCAGAGCAGACAGGGTCATTGAGTATTTTTAAGGATGAGTTAGATGGATTCTTGCCTAACAAGGGAGTCAGTGGTTATCTGGGGAAGGCAGGAAAGTGGCATTGAGGTTACAGTCAGATCAGCCATGATCTTATTGAATGGCAGAGCCAGCTCAAGACTGGAATGGCCTCCTCCTGCCTCCTAATTCATGTTCATATGATCATATGTATGGCAGATTTAAGAGAGGCTGTAATTGCATTCAAAGCTGCTTAGAAAAGGTTCACTTGACTAATTCCTGGAATGAAGGGGTTGGCTTAAGAGGAGAGTTTGAGCAGGTTGGGCCTGTACCTATTAGCGTTTAAAGAATGAAAGATGATATTATTGAAACATCCTGAGGGACTTGACAGGGTGGGTGCTGAAATCATGTTGCCCTTTGTGGAAGAGTCTAGAACTAGGTGGCACAGTTTAAAAATTAGGTGTCTCTCATTTAAGACTGAGATGAGGAGAATTTATTTTTCTCTCAGAGGATTGTTAATCTGTAGAATTCTCTTCCCTAGGGCAGTGGTGGCTGGCTCATGAATATTTTCAAAGCTGAGTCAGACAGATTCTTGATTGAAAAGGAAGTCAAGGGTTATGGGAGCAAGCAGGTAGGCAGAGCTGAGGCGTCAGTCAGATAAGCCATGTCCTTATTGAATGGTGGAGCAGACTAAGGGGTCTGAATGGCCTACTCATGCTCCTAATTCTTGTGTGTCTTGTGTATTCTTAAATTAGGCAAGATTAGAAAAATACATTTGGAGTTCCTTTTTTTCCACACATGCAAAAGGAACACAGGAAGACTCTGGGATGCTTTGTAGGCTGATGTTGTGTATTTATTAGAAATCAAGCCAGTAGTAGTGTACTATGGGCTGTGATACCTGGTTGCTCATTTATTGCCACCATCTAAGATGTATTTCTCCCCACATTTTGATTTACTAACATAGGAATCAAAGCAACTGTTTGTCTCTTAATGCCTCCATCAACAGTAATCTTTCAGCCTGTGTATCCCGCAGCCATAGATACAAGGGCCAGTCAAGAGTTGAACTCAGAGACCAATTTGTGAGTATTATCCATTCTTGTTTTGAAACAAACATGAATTATTGAAAATATTTTTTTTTTAATTCATTGAATAGACATATTACCAATCTCTGTTCCCCTTTACTTGCCTGCTACAGTGACCATCTCAGGCTCGCTGAGTGGGGATTCTAACCATCTTGCTTTGATCGAAGTTCTATAGTTGCACTGGTACAACCCTCCTTGTTTTTTATTGGTAACCAGGAATGTCCCAATGTTGTCCTTTGCAAAGAGTTGACGAGAGGACAGCAGTTTATTATTTCTATAAAAGTAAATGATGCTGTGATATTCCCAGTTCAGAATGCAGATAATGGTGACCATCTCCCCTTCTAGATACACTCCAGTCGGTTGATCAAAAGATATCTCTGGTGACGTTAGTGGATCTGTGGCCAGAGAAATGCAATTAAAAATTGGGAATAAACCTTTAGATTTTCATGAAGACAGTTAAACCAACAACGGTTGTATTTTGCTGACAAGAGGATCAGATCAATGACTAAGATTCCAAAAACGTGCCAATTCACAATTTTGTCATTATAATCAGTAGAAATATAAAGGTTAAAAAAACCCACAGCTCTGGATTCTACTTTCAATACTTAGTCCTGAAATGCCGCTGTCAGATATGAGTAGAATAAGGATAATGCACTGATTTGTTTTTCCCAATTTTATTAGTTTATTTGAGACACAAAACATGATTGAAAAGTGTGAATCAGGTAGAGTCACGCTCTTCAGCAGCACTGACCCACTATCTCTAAGCTGTCCTCGTTCACCATTTTATTTCATCCTTGATCTCATCTGGTGCTTTAATAGAAAACTTTTCTCTTCCTTTCAGGTGTGAAGGGTGGAAAAAGCATCAACAACTCATGGGTCCAACACCGTTCTGGATCTTTTACCCCTTCGCTTTTCTCTGATCCCATCCTTCTCTCAATTGCACCACCAGCTGTGAATTCAAACTACACTCTGACCTTCCTCTCTCTGACCCTGAACAATCTGCTGTTAGCAACTGCCTTAACTTCACTCCCTTATAATCCCATCTCAATAGATCTCAAACTCAGCATGACACTCAGCTCCCCCTTTCTCTTCCCTTCAGCACTCACTTCTTTAGCCAGCAGTGTTTCTGCAGCAAAGTGGACAGTTTCGTCCATTTCCACTATTCACCCTCTACCTGGATCCCACCCCTTGGCTTCTTACAATCTTTTCAATGAAGACTACTACCCTCTCAATTTCTCTGCTCCTCTCACTCACGCTAACCTTTCCCTCTCTGATCCTTGAAGCACTTTGTTCTCTGAACCCCAACAGTGTTATCAAATCTAGCATTGTTAATGTCTGGCCTATTGACCTCTACCTTTCAGCAGAAGCTGAATGCCAACTCCCGACACTTCCTTCTGCCTCCCCTGAAAAATGACCTCCCCACTGGAAATCAAGCCATTGTTTCCAAGACTGCTACTGACCTGATCTCCAATGAAGATCTTCTCTCCACTACCACCAACCTCATGATCCCTTTACCACAAACAACCAGCTTCAACCTTCTTCCCAAAATCTACAAACTGGGCTGCTTTGGTAGGCCAATTGTTTCAGGCAGTTCCTGCCCCGTTGAACTGATTTCTTGCTATTTGGGTCTATTTTTCTTCCCTTGTTCATCTCTTCCCACCTTTATCTTTAACTCTTACAAAGTCCTCCATCACTTTAGCAGTTTCCAGTTTCATGGCCCGAAACGTTTCCCTTCACCATGGATGGCCAATCTCTCTCTGCCCACCAGGACGATCTGAGGGTTCTCTGCATCTTCTTTGAATGGAGGCCCAACCAGTCCACATCCACCACCACCATCACCACCAGCCTCCTTTACTCTAGACACTGTGGGATATGTCAAACATTCTTTGCTCCTGTCCTACTCCTATCCTCTTCCTCACCGCTTTTTCCAGTACATTAATGACTACATCGGTGCCATTTCCTGCTATAGCCCTGAACTGGGAAATTGCATCAACTTTCTCGGAGTTTCATATGGTCAATTCCAACACTTCCCTTCCTCAACTTCTCTGTGTTATTTCCAAGGATTGACAATCAACCAATGTTCAGTATAAGCCACTGACTCCCATCTTGTACTGGCTCATGCTCCCACTTGATGGAAGGAGCATGTTCCACGCTCCTAGGTTCCTCCATTGCTTTTGCATCTGTTCTGATGACCCAACCTTCCATATTAGTTCTTATGTGTTTATCTTTCTTTTTTTCTCAACCAAGGGTTCCTCCCTCCACACTGCTCTCACCACCAGAGGCCTTCAACCATTTCCATTCCATTTCACACAATTTGTCCCTCAACTCTTCCCTCACTCACAGCATCATGATAGGCTCCTCCTTGTCCTCACTTTCCATCACACCAACTTTCACATTCAATGAATTATCTTCTGCTGTTCTGCCGCCTCCAGTGTGATGCTACCAGAAAACACCTCCTTCCCCTTTCACCACCTGCAAGGGACTTCCTCCCCTTCCCATGGCATCTTTCTATGCAAAGCACAGCAGGTACAATCTTCAACTTTGAACTCATCTTGCTGCACCACCAAGATCCCAAACGCTCATTCCAAGTCAAAGAGAAGTTTACTTGTACTTTGTATACTGTATCCACTGTCAAGAAGTGGTCTCTGCTATATTGGGAAGGCTAAATGCACATTCAGTGACTGCTTGGTGGGATACCTGCTTTCAGCTTGTCTGTGTAACCCTCATCTTCCACACTCCTGTTATTTTATTTCCCCAGCTTTCTTTCACTCTGACCTTTCTGTGTTTTGATGGAGATTAATGTAAGCTCAATAAACAGCATTAATTAGACACTTACAGCCTTCCAGATTCAAGCATGTGTTTCCTGCTTTTATTTATCTTGTGTTTCTTTGGAATGTATCAGTTGGTAATTGTGCTCTTCATAACTCACCTGCTTTCTTTAGTTACTTGTCCAACTGCCATACTTCTGTCTTGCACCATCAATTGTTCTGTCATTTAATCTCTCCTCCCAATCACAGGCTTTCCCTTTGCTCTATTTCCCATCTGTCCCCTCTTCCTGATTCAGTACACTTTACTTGCCTACCCTTTCCCAGTTCTGATCAAATTTCATTCATCTGAAACAGTCAAGTGAATTTTCTAGGCCCAATGGGGTTGGGCTGAGAGGCAAGAGAGGTGGCACTAATTATAAGGACACCAAGACTGTGAACTGAATATCCAAGGGTATTCAGTATTTAGGAAGGACAGCAAAAAGGAAAAGGTGGTGTGGTGGCATTGTTAGGGATGAAATCAGTGCAATAGCGAGAAAGGATATTGACTCGAAAATCTGGATGTAGAATCAGTCTGGTTGGAGCTAAGAAGCAACAAGAGGTGGAAAACATTAGTGGGAGTTGTCTAGAGGCCTCCAAACAGTAGTGATAAGGTAGGGGACGGCATTAAACAGGAAATTAGAGATGCATGTAATAAGGGTGCTACAGTAATCATAGGTGACTGGGCAAACCAAGTGAGCAATAATATTGTGGTAGATGAATCTCTGGGGTGTGTACAAGATTTTTTTTAGACCAGTACATTGAGGAACCAAGTAGGGAAGAGGCTATCCTAGATTTGGTATTTTGCAATAAGAAAGGGTTAATTAATAGCCTTGTTTTTCGGGGTCCTTTCAGGAAGAGAGACCATAACATGATAGAATTCTTCAAGGATGGAAAGTGAAATAGTCCGATCCGAAACTAGGGTCCTAAATCGAAACAAAGGAAAGTACGAAGGTCTGAAGGTGAGAAGATGAGTTGCTAAGATAGAATGGGGAGTTTCATTAAAAAAGCACGACAGTGGCTAGGCAATGGCTAATATTTAAGGAACGAAAATGTATGCACTGCAACAGTTATACATTCCTTTCTGGCACAAAAACACAATAGGAAAAGCGGTCCAACCATGGCTTAGAAAAGAAATTGAGGATTGTATTAGATCCAAAGAGTTGTCATATAAAGTTGCAAGAAAAGTTAAGGGTGAGGATTGACACGTGGAATTGTGATATAGTAGCCATCACTGAGAAGTGGTTTAGGATAGGGCAGGATTGGCAGCTCAACATTCCAGGATTATAGAATCTTCAGGCGAGACAGGGGAGGGGGGAAAAGAGGAGGAGGCATTGCGTTATTAGTTAAGATGTCAGTTATTGCAGTAAGGAGAAATGATATCTTGAAGGGGGCATCGAATGAAGCTTTGCGGGTAGAGAGTAGGAATAAAAAAGGGGCAGCCACACTGTTAGGTGTTTATTATAAACCCCCAGATAGTCAGTGGGAAATTGAGGAGCAAATATGTGCACAATTTGCAGAGGTGTGTAAAAACAATAACAATAGGGTAATTATATTAGGTGATTTCACTTTCCCAACATTAATTGGGATAGACATAGTGTTCAGGGCTTGGGTGGAGTAGATTTCTTGAAATGTGTACAGGAGAACTTTTTAGGTCAATATGTAGAGGGTCCAACAAAGGATGGCGCAATGCTGGACCTAATTCTGGGGAATGAAGCTGGACAGGTGGCTGAGGTGGTGGTGGGGGAGCATTTTAGTGATAGCGACCACAACATGGTACAGTTTAAGTTTGTTATGGACAAAGAAATAGACAAGTTGCAAAAAAATGTTTTGGATTGGGGTAGAGTAGATTTTAGTAAAATAAGGCAGGAACTGGCCAAGGTAGACTGGGAACAGCTACTTGTGGGGAAATCTACAGAGGAAGAGTGGGGGGTGTTCAAAAAGGAAATGGGGAGGATACAGGCTCAACATGTTCCCTCTAGGGTGATAGGAAGGAGTAACAAGCCCAGAGAACCATGGGTGACCAGAGATATTCAGGATACGATGAGAAGGAAAAGAGAGGCTTTTAGCAGGTACAAGGGAAGCAAATCAGTGGAGGCCTTAGTGGAGTACAGATAGTGCAGGGTGGAGCTTAAGAAAGCAATTAGGAGAGCAAAGAGGGGATATGAGAGAGCTCTGGCTGCTAAAAGTAGGGAAAATCCCAAGATATTCTATAAGAGGATAACCAGGGAAGGAGTAGGGCCCATTAGGGACCAAGAGGGAAATCTATGGGTGGAGCCAGAGGACATCGGTAGAGTGTTGAACGAATACTTCACATCCATCTTCACCCAAGAGAATGAGGATGAAGGTATCGAACTCAAGGAGAGAGACTGAGAGGTTCTTAAGCAAATTGATATAGGGAGTGACAAGGTATTGGAGGTGTTGGCAGGCTTAAAAGTGGACAAATCTCCAGGTCCAGATGATTTGTGTCCCAGACTACCGAGGGAGGCAAGGGAAGAGATCGCAGGGGCTCTGACCCAAATTTTTAATTCCTCTCTGGCCATGGGGGAGGTGCCAGATGACTGGAGAACAGCTAATGTGGTTCCACTATTTAAGAAGGGATGTAAGATAAGCCAGGGAATTACAGGCCAGTGAGTCTCACATCAGTGGTAGGGAAACTATTGAGAAAAGTTCTGAAGGAGAGAATCTATCTCCACTTGGAGAGGCAAGGTTTGATCATAAGACCAGAAGACATAGGAGCAGAAATTAAGCCATTCAGCCCATTGAGTCTGCTCCGCCATTCAGTCATGGCTGATAAGTTTCTCAACCACATTCTCCCACCTTCTCCCCGTAACCTTTGATCCCCTTACTTATCAAGAACCGATCTATCTCGGTCTTAATTACACTCAATGACCTGGCCTCCACAGCCTTCTGTGGCAATGAATTCCATAGATTCACCACTCTCTGGCTAAAGAAGTTTCTCCTCATCTCTGTTCTAAAAGGTCTTCCCTTTACACTGAGGCTGTGCCCTCGGGTCCTAGTCTCTCCTACTAATGGAAACATCTTCCCCATGTCCACTCTATCCAGGCCTTTCAGTATTCTGTAAGTTTCAATCAGATCCCCCTTCATCTTTCTAAACTCCATCGAGTATAGACCCAGAGTCCTCAAACGTTCCTCATATGTTAAGCCTTTCATTCCTGGGATCGTTCTCGTGAACCTCCTCTGGACCCTCTCCAGGGCCAGCACATCCTTCCTGAGATACAGGGCCCAAAATTGCTCTCAATATTCTAAATGTGGTCTGACCAGAGCCTTATAAAGCCTCAGCAGCACATCCCTGCTTTTATATTCTAGTCCTCTCAAAATAAATGCCAACATTGCATTTGCCTTCCTAACTACCGACTCAACCTGCAAGTTAACCTTAAGAGAATTCTGGACTAGGACTCCCAATTCTCTCCCCATTTAGAAAATAGTCAATGCCTCTATTCTTACTACCAAAGTGCATGACCTCACACTTCCCCACGTTGTATTCCATCTGCCACTTCTTTGCCCATTCTCCTAACCAGTCCAAATCCTTCTGCAGCCTCCCTGCCTCCTCAATACTACCTGTCCCTCCACCTATCTTTGTATCATCTGCAAACTTAGCCAGGATGCCCTCAGTTCCTTCATCTAGATCATTAATGTATAAAATGAAAAGTTGTGGTCCCAACACTGACCCCTGCGGAACTCCACTAGTCACTGGCCTCCATCCTGAGAAGGACCCCCTTATCCCCCACTCTCTGCCTCCTGCCAGACAGCCAATCTTCTATCCATGCTAGTACCTTGCCTCTAACACCATGGGCTCTTATCTTACTGAGCAGCCTCCTGTGTGGCACCTTGTCAAAGGCCTTCTGGAAGTCCAAGTAGATAACATTCATTGGCTCTCCTTTGTCTAACCTACTTGTTACCTCCTCAAAGAATTCTAACAGATTTGTCAGGCATGACCTCCCCTTGATGAAACATGCTGACTTTGCCCTATTTTACCATGCACTTCCAAGTATTCTGAAATCTCATCCTTAATAATGGACTCTAAAATCTTACCAACGACCGAGGTCAGGCTAATTGGCCTGTAATTTCCTGTCTTTTGCCTCACTCCATTCTTAAACAGGGGGGTTACATTAGCGATTTTCCAGTCCTCTGGGACCCTCCCTGACTCCAGTGATTCCTGAAAGATCACCACTAATGCCTCCACTATCTCTTCAGCTATCTCCTTCAGAACTCTGGGGTGTAATCCATCTGGTCCAGGTGATTTATCCACCTTCAGCCCTTTCAGTTTTCCTAGCACCTTCTCCTAGGTAATGGCCACCATACTCACCTCTGCCCTCCCGACTCTCTTGAACTTTGGGGATGTCACTCATGTCTTCCACTGTGAAGACTGACGCAAAGTACCTATTCAGTTCTTCCGCCATTTCTTTGATCTCCACTACTACTTCTCCAGCGTCATTTTCCAGCGGCCCAATGTCCATTTTTGCCTCTCTCTTACCCTTTATATATCTAAAAAAGCTCTTGCAATCTTCTTTTATATTACTGGCTTGTTTACCCTCATATTTAATCTTCTCCCTCCTTATTTCTTTTTAAGTTGTCCTCTGTTGGTCTTTGTAGACTTCCCAATCCCCTGGTTTCCCACTGCTCTTTGCCCTATTGTATGCTTTCTCTTTAGCTTTTATGCTGTCCCTGACTTCCCTTGTCAGCCATGGTTGCCTCGTCCTCCCTTTAGTATGCTTCTTCCTAGGGATGAAGTTTTGCTGTGTCTGCCAAATTATTCCCAGAAACTCCTGCCATTGCTGTTCCACTGTCTTTCCTGCTAGGCTCATCTCCCAGTCAATTCTGGCCAGCTCCTCCCTCATGCCTCTGTAGTTGCCTTTATTCAACTGTAATACCGTTACATCTGATTCCAGCTTTTTCCTCTCAAATTGCAGGGTAAATTCTATCATATTATGGTCACTTCCTCCTAAGGGTTCCTTCACTTTAAGCTCCCTTATCAAATCTGCCTCATTACACATCACTAAATCTAGAATTGCCTATTCCCTAGTGGGCTCCACCACAAGCTGCTCCAAAAAGCCATCTCGTAGACATTCCACAAATTCCTTTTCTTGGGATCCACTACCAACCTGATTTTCCCAGCCTACCTGCATATTGAAATCCCCCATGATCACTGTAACCTTGCCTTTCTTACACACCTTTTCTATCTCCTGGTGTACCTTGTGCCCCACATCCTGACTACTGTTCGGAGGCCTGTACATAACTCCCATTATGTTTTTTTTACCTTTGCGGTTCCTCAACTCTACCCACACAGATTCTACATCATCTGACCCTACGTCATTTCTTGCTATCAATTTAATTTCATTTCTAACTAACAAAACAACTCCACCCCCTCTGCCAACCTGCCTATCTTTTCAATAGGATGTATATCCTTGGATATTTAGCTCCCAGTCCTGATCCCCTTGCAGCCATGTCTCCTTGATCCCCACCACATCATACCTGCCAATTTCAATCTGCGCCACAAGCTCATTTACCTTATTTCGTATACAGCATGCATTCAGATAGAACACCTACAGTCCTGTATTTCCCCTCCCCCTTCTCATTGTCGTCCCTTTATCTAATGTGCTTGAAGTTAGATTCCTAGCCCTTTCCAAACACTCTGTCCTATTTTGTGTTCTGGAGACTTTAATAGCCTCTCCTGGGCTTTCTTTTCAGTTTTTTCATAATTTTCCATGAAGTTGAACCCATCCCCCCTCCACACCACCAACAACCACCACCCCCCCCCCCCCCCCAACCCCCGCCACACCACATGCTAACCTGCTGCTTTGTTTCCCATTAGTCATACTTCTTGGAGTTTTACCCTTCCCTCCCCCCACCCCACTTTCTAGTTTAAAGTCCTGTTGACCACCCTTTTCGCTAGAACATTGATCAGGGATAGTCAGCATGGCTTTGTCAGAGGGAGGTCATGCCTAACAAATTTGAATTTTTTGAGGAGGTGACCAGGTGTGTAGATGAGGGTGGTGCAGTTGATGTAGTTTATATAAATTTCAGCAAAGCCTCTGACAAGGTCCCATATGGGAGACTTATAAAGAAGGCAAATGCACATAGGGTACAGGGTAATTTGATAAGGTGGATTCAAAATTGGCGGAGGTTGATGACAGAAGGATGTTTTACTGACTGGAAGCCAGTGTCCAGTGCCGTACCACAGGGATCTGTGCTGGGTCCCCTATTGTTTGTCATTTATTTAAATGACATAGATGACTATGCGGGGGTAGGATTAGTAAGTTTGCAGATGACACAAAGATTGGCCGGGTAGTTTACAGTGAGGTTCAGTGTCTTGGGCTACAGGTAGATATAGACGGGATGGTCAAATGGGCAGATAAGTGGCAGATGGAATTTAACCCTGAGAAGTGTGAGGTGATACACTTTGGAGGGAGTAATTTGACAAGGAAGCATTCAATGAACGGCAAGGCACTAGGAAGTTCTGAGGAACAAAGGGACCTTGGCGTATGTGTCCACAGATCTCTGAAGGCGGAGGTTAGTGGGGTGGTGAAAAAGGCATTTGGGACACTTGCCTTTATCAATCGAGGCATAGATTACAAAAGTAAGGAGTTCATGTTGGAGTTGTATAGAACATTGGTGAGGCCACAGCTGGAGTATTGTGTGCAGTTCTGGTTGCCACATTATAGGAAGGATGTGATTGCACTGGAGGGGGTGCAGAGGAGATTCACCAGGATGTTGCCTGGGATGAAACAATTAAGTTATGAAGAGAGGTTGGATAGACTTGGGTTGTTTTCGTTGGAGTAGAGAAGACTAAGGGGCGACCTGATCGAGGTGTACAAGATTATGAGGGGCAAGGATAGGGTGGATAGGGAGCAGCTGTTCCCGAGTTGAAGGGTCAGTCACGAGGGGGCATAAGTTCAAGGTGAGGGGCGGGAGGTTTAGGGGGGATGTGAGGAAAAACTTTTTTACCCAGAGGATGGTGACGGTCTGGAATGCGCTGCCTGGGAGGGTTGTGGAGGTGGGTTGCCTCACATCCTTTAAAAAGTACCGGGATGAGCACTTGGCACGTCATAACATTCAAGGCTATGGGCCAAGTGCTGGTAAATGGGATTAGGTAGGTAGGTCAGGTGTTTCTCATGTGTTGGTGCAGACTTGCTGGGCCGAAGGGCCTCTTCTGCACTGTGATTCTGTGTAAAAGTAGCAAGCCTAAGGATTGGGAGCAACTAGAATTCAGCAAAGGAGGACCCAGAGATTGATTAAGAGGGAAAAAATAGAACATGAGAGTAAACTTGAAAGGAACTTGGAAGCAGACTGTAACAGCTTCTATAAGTATGTAAAAATAAAAAGATTAGTGATGGCAAATGTCCGAAACTGGAGAACAAAGAAATGGCAGAGCAATTAAACAGCTTTTGTTCTGTCTTCATGGAGGAAAATACAAATAACTTCCCAGAAATGTTAGGTAATCGAGGTTCTAGTGAGAAGGAGTAATTGAAGGAAATTAGCATTACTAAAACACTAGTGCTGGAGAAATTAATGGGAATGAAAGCTGATAAATCCCCTGGGCCTGATAATGTATATCCCAGGGTATGAAAGGTGATGGCTATGGAAATAGTGGATGTGTTGGTTGTCATCTCCCAAAATTCTGTAAATTCTGGAACAGTCCCAGCAGATTGGAGGGTGGCAAATGTAACCCCACTATTTAAAAAGGAGGGATCAATAAAACAGGAAATTACAGACTGGTTAGGCTGACACCTGTAGTCAGGAAAATGCTAGAGTCTATTATAAAGGATGTGATAACAGGACACTTTGAAAATATCAATGGATTTAGACAAAGTCAACATGGATTTATGAAAGGAAATCATGTTTGTCAACCTACTGGAGTTTTTTTGAGAATGTAACTAGCAGAATAGAAAAGGGAGAACCAGTGGATGTGGTGTATTTGGATTTTCAAAAAGCTTTTCATAAAGTTCCACAAAAGGGGCTAGTGCGTAAAGTTAAAGCACATGGGATTGTGGGTAATATATTGGCGTGGACTGAGAATTGGTTAGCAGACAGGAGACAGGAAATAGGAATAAATGGGTCTTATTCAGAATGGCAGGTGGCTAGTGGGGTGCTGCAGGGATCAGAACTTGGACCCCAGATATTCATATTGTACATCAATGCAAAACTTGAGGAATTGAGAGTGCTGAGGAGGATGTTAAGAGGCTTCAAGGTGATTTAGGTAAGTTGAGTGAGTGGGCAAATACATGGCAGATGCAGTATAATATAGATAAGTGTGAAGTTATCCACTTCGGTAGGAAAAGCAGAATGGCAGAGTATTATTTAAATGGTGATAGATTGGGAAATGTTGATGTACAAAGGGACCTGGGTGTCCTTGTATACCAGTCACTGAAAGGAAGCATGCAGCTACAGCAAGCAGTTAGGAAGGTAAATGGTATGTTAGCCTTCGTTGTGAAAGGATTTGAGTACAAGAACAAGGATGTCTTACTGCAGCTGTACAGGGTCTTTGTGAGACCACACTGGAGTATGGTGCATAGTTTTGGTCTCCTTACCTAAAAGAGGATGTACTTACCATAGAGGGAGTATAGCAAAGGCTCACCAGGCTGATACCTGGGTTGGCAGGATTGTCGTATGAGGAGAGATTGGGCTGATAGGCCTCTAATCATTGGGAGTTTAGAAGAATGAGAGGGGATCTCATTGAAGTGTATAAAATTTTGACAGGAATGGACAGACTGGATGCAGGGATCATGTTTCCCCTGGCTGGAACAAGGGGTCACAGTCTCAGAATATGGAGAGACCATTAAGGACTGAGGTGAGGAGAAATTTCTTCACTCAGAGGGTGAGCCTATGGAATTCTCTACCACAGAGGCTGTGGAGGCCAAGTCACTGAATATATTTAAGAAGGAAATAGATAGATTTCTGGACTCTAAAGGCATCATGGGATATGAGGAAAGTACGAGAGTATGTCATTGATCAGCCATGATCATATTGAATGGCGGAGCAGGCTAGAAGGGCTGAATGGCCTATACTCCTGCTCCTATTTTCTATGCTGGGGCTTGCAAGTCTGGCCCTGGTTTCCTCAAAAAACCTCACCTTCTCTTCAAGAACACCTTGCTATTGAAGGACCCTCATCCTGGATTTCCAGTCTCAGCACCATCCACCATTAGCGCTGGCTCTGCCAAGACTGTTGAACTACTGACCCTCTGAGCAGGCAGGTGCTATCCTGAATTGGGTGGTAGCCCTGGCAATGACCTGTTAATAGGCCGCTGCTGGTAAAATGGCACCCAGGATTCCGCCACCTTCCTTCTCCTGCTTTCAGCCCTGCTGCAGGACACGAATGTTCCGTGTAAAATTCAGCCCAGTAAGTCTGTTTCTCTCTCCACAGACATGGCCAGACTTCTTGATTAATTCCCGCATTTTCAGTTTTTATTAAAAACAATCTCTGTTCTCCCACACTTACCTGCTACTGTTAGAGTCACAGCCCTGCTTGGCTGGGACACTAATTGTCTTTTTCCAATGAACGTCCGGTACCGACATTGGTGCCTCCCTCCTTCCTGTCGACTGGCAATAGTGAACGTACCAGTGTTAGCCTTTGTGAGGATTTGATGTGAGGACAGTAGTTTATTATCTCTGTAAAAGTAGATTGGATGATGATATTCTCTGTTCACAGTGCAGGTAATAGTAACGGTCTCTCCCACTTGATACACCCCAGTTTGTTGATCAAGTGATATCCCTGGCATCGTTGGTGGATCTGTGGTAAAATGTATGAAGAAATCAATTAGAAAAAGCAGAGTTGATTTCCATGTGCAGTACAATGCTGATTGTGCAGTGTGGAGGGGAATTTGAACACATCAGTTTTCTTGAGATCATTCAGTTGGGAACCTGCAAGTGAATAAGCCAGGGGTTCTATTAGCAACATCCCATCCCAGCCGTGAACACAGGAGACAGGAGACACCATCCGGCTGTTAGTGTCTGTGTGTGCCAGCACTCCACTCTTATTGTGTAGATATTTCAGGAATAACATTAATCTATGCTGGTTTTGAATCGGATCTTATTTAACATTCCCACATCTCTGGATAAAAGAGTCTAGTGGATATAACACATGCTGCCGATTCGCTCTCACCAGCTTTACACCATCCCAAGTAGCAATTTCAGAGTCCGGCATGACCTGGAATCAAATATTATCCGATAATCTTAGTGATAGAAAATAGAGAAAACTTACCCACAACCGTTACCTTAACGGTATCACTTCGCCCAGAGATGATCTCCTGATCTGACACTTCATGTTTATAAACACAGGAATAATCTTCTGACCCGGTCCCCAGTAAATTCGTGATGTTAAAGGTTACTCCGGATTGCGATGACTTCGCTGTGTCCGTTTCGATTGGTGCATTTTGGTCTCTTCTGTACAAATAGAAACGGCTGCCTAAATATGAAGAGGGCGCTTCACAGGTCACCGTGACTGATTCACCTTTCACAAATTCTTGGTCCCGGCGACTAGTAGATATCGTCGGTTTGGAAGGAAAAGCTGTAATTACAGAGGAAACACGACATTAAATATACAACTCATTGTATCATATGCCAACAGACGGCAACTGTGGTTTTTGGGTCTGGTGTTTGCTCTACGCTTCTGCATATAGGTTAATGCAGAGTAGAAGTTGACAAGGGTGTAAAATAATTGGCAGACGCGACCCCGTAGATCTGCCAAATAAATGCCACAGTGACCATCTTCCTGAGCAAGTTATACCACACTAACCACGTGGATCTAATGATTTCGCCAGGAAGGTTCGATGTGCTTAGCAAAGTGCCCAGATACATGGTCGCAACATGCAATATGGAATCGCCATTTCCAATATTGCGCTCGTTATTCGCTAGGATAAGTTTGAATGTCGTCGTTTCACGATGACCAAGATGGGACCATAAACTCTGTTCAAACTTCAATGTCATCGGGAGCGAGTGCTGCAGCATGGGGGGTGCGAGACCATTTTATCAGCTCACACTCTGGGTGGTGATGGAGAAGGATCCCTTATCTTTCCCCAATATGCTCCCTTCAACCAAGCCAAGAATGGTAGATGAACTGGTTGGTTTCGCAACATCAGTCAGTAAAATTCTAAACCGAGCAATCGGCTGAGGAATTCTTTAGTGGATCCCGATCATGTAAACACAATGTTAAGATCTGAATTCTTTTCGAGAACACTGCAGATCCAATATTGGAAATCCCAAAGTACCTGAAACAACTTCTTAACGGGGTTCCAAACAAAGATACATTTTGAATGTTTAGACGGTGGTTAAAATGCTGGTTTGGCCAATAGATGCCGACCACAATCCAGCCCTCAATGTTACAGAAATCCAATCAGAAAGTGCTGGAAAAACTCAGCAGGTCTGACAGCATCTGTGGAGAGAGAAACAGAGTGAACGTTTCGAGTCTGTCTAACTCTTCCGGACTTGAGTTTTTCGAGCACTTTCTGTTTTTATTTCAGATATCCGGGATCTGCAGTATTTTACTTTTATCCCATGGTTACAGGGACCTCCAAAGAGTTGAGAAATATTAACAAAATAGATCAGTTACATTTCATCTGTACATTGAACAGACATATTGATAAACTCTATCCCTGTACCTACCTGCTGTCGTTATCTGCACAGCCTCACTGAACTGGGACCATAACCACCTACTTTTGACAGATGTTCCATATCGACATTGGTACCTCTCTCCCTGGTTTGTACCAGTGACCACGAATGTTCCAATATTGTGTGTTCTGTTTATTTCACTAGACGACAACATGCGGCTGTCTCTATAGAAATAGAAAGCTTCACCGGCGTATCCGCTCGACATGGTGCAGTTCATTGTGGCTGTCGCTCCTTTCAAATACACTGCACTGGGTTCATCAAGACATAAGGTCGGCTTTCTTAGTGGATCTGTGGCCAAATAAACGACACATACATTCACTAATAGATCTTTAACTTTGAAGGCTATGAACTTAACGTCGATTCCAATGTTTGAGGAGAAGTTCTTGTATCAACGACGGAAGTTCCATGATAAGACCTCGTGTGAAAATCATGCAAACATGAGAAACATAAAAATACATTTCTGCTGATATTTCCGAAATTTAATTTAATGCACAAATTAAACGGTGGGGAGCGAGTAAAAAGAAATGAATAAACCTGCGATTCCCATTTCTGCTAATGTAGTGTTGGCTTTTATTGCAGACTCGAATGGACACCTCCTTTAAACCCTGAACAATCGCGACATAAACTATCAGTATTGTTTGCAGAAGAGAAAACATTGCTTAAGCAAATCTTGCTTCAAATTATTGAATTTGTTGACGAGGTAACAAAGAGAGTAGACAATGATGCTGTAATAGATGTGACTTATCTAGATTTTGAAAAGGTATAATAAGGTGCTTTAAGATAAGCTAATAGACTAACAAATAAAACCACAGAAAGAATCGGGGATAAGCGGCAGAATGGATTTGTTGTAGGGAGGCTTCAAGACAGAAAGCAGAGTGTGTGAATCCTTATTCAGAATGGCAAAGATGTACAATGATGCTTGGGTCTATATCAGGAAAGAATTGGCACCCTGGGTCTCTGTTGTCATGAAAAAGGAGGCTGAAGTCTTAAAAAGTCTTTAAAATTCTGCAAGATTTCAATGCCGTGGATACAGAGAGTGGGGAACATTATAACTAATGGCCACCACCATAACATCATCACCAGGAAACCCAATGGCAAACTTATAAGAAACTTCTTTACCCAAAGTTTGGTAAGAATGTGGAACTCACCACTACAGGCCTGATTGCTGCAAATAGGATAGAAACGTTTAAAGGGAAGTCACACAAGCATAGGAAGGAGAAGGGAATAGAGTGTTATGACAATGGATTTGGATGAGGAAAGATGGAAGGAAGCTCAAATGGAGCATAAATATCAGCATGGACTGGTTGGGCAGAATGATTAGTTTCTTTGCCATATATCCTATATGCCTGTGTAATTTTTGGTAAATCATGGAGATGACTGTTAATGGGGTCATAAATGTGGAATAATTTCAGGGGCACAATGCCCTGTAAAATTTCGCTTGTGATGAACAGGTACTGAATGGTTTTGTGGGAAACCGAAAAGACAAAAACCATCTCGTGAGTAGTTAAAAATCTAAAGGCATAATGGTGGGAGAAACTTAGAACATTCATTATCACTAGATAAAAAATAATTGGCATACTAATGGGATTAAAGGCTGACAAGTTCCCTGGACTGGACGGTCTGCATTCTAGGGTCTTAAAAGAAGTGGCTGAAGAGATAATGGTGCATTAGTCCTTAGTAAAATTCCATAGATTCTGGAAAGATCCCAGCAGATTAGAAAACTGCAAATGTTCCACCTTTATTCAAGAAAAGAGGAAGCCAGCAAACAGAAAACTACAGGCCAGTCAGCCTAACATTTGTCATTGGGAAAATACTAGAATCCATTTTTAAGGAGATACTAGAAGAGCATTTAGAAAATTATAATACAATCAGGCAGAGTCAACATGGTTTTGTGAAAGGGAAATTATGTTTGACAAATTTATTAAAGCTCTTTGAGAATATAACAGGCAGGGTGGATAAAAAGGAACCAGTAGATGTAATGTATTTGGGTTTCTAAATAGCTTTCAATAAGGTGCCACATAAAAGGTTACCATACAAGATAATAGCATTTGGTGTGGGTCATGATATAACAACATGGAAAGAGGACTGGCTAACTAGCAAGAAACAGCCAGAATAAAGGGTCATTTTCAAGTTGGCAAGCTAACTATTGGAGCGCTGTAAGGATCAGTGCTGGGACCTCAGCTAACTACTTACAATCTATATTAATGACTTGGATGAAGGAGCCAAGCATATTGTGGACAAACTTGCTGATGATACAAAGGTAGGTAAGAAAGCATGTTGTGAGGAGGATACAAAGAGTCTGCAAAGGGATGTACATAGGTTATGTGAAAGGGCAAAAAATGGCAGATGGAGTGTATGGGAAACTGTGAAGTTATTTAAAGCAGAGCATGATTTAAATGGAGATTGCAGAGTACTGCAGTAGAGAGGGATCTGGGCGTCTTTGTACATGAATCACAAAAAGCATGCAGGTACAGCAAATAATAAGGAAGACAAATGTAATGTTGGCCTTTATTACAAGTGGTTTGGAGTATAAAGTCAGGGAAGTCTTGCTACAACTGTACAGGCATTGGTGAGTCACACTGAGAGAGGGTGCTGTGTATAGTTTTGGATACTTTACTTAAGGAAGGACAGAGTTGCACTGGAAGCAGTTCAGAGAAGCTTCACTCCACTGATTCCTGGGATGAAAGGGTTTGTGTTATGAGGAAAGGTTGAGCAGGTTGGGCCTATACTCATTGGAGTTTAGAAGAATAAGAGGTAATCTTATTGAAACATAAGGTTCTGAGGGGACTTATTAGAGTAGAAGCTGAGAGGATGATTCCCCATCTGGGAGAAACTAGCACAAGGGAGCACAGTTTTAAAATAAGATGGAGATGAGGAAGAATTTCTTCTTTCAGAGGATCAGGAGTCCTTGGAATTCCCTATCTCAGTCAGCTGGACAGGCTGGGTCATTGAATATATTCAAGGATGCCTTAGGTCGACTTTTGATGGACAAGGCAGTCCAGGGTTATGGGGGACAGGCAGGAAAGTGGAGTTAAGGCCACACTCAGGTTAGCCACAACCTTTACTGACCAGCAGAGCAGGTTCAAAGGCCAACTGGCCGACACTTGCTCCTGTTTCTTATGGCCAGGATTTTATGTCCCCTCTAGCCTGGCAGGATATGGCAGGATATTACAGTTCCACTGAAACAAATGTGGATGTAAATGCCTTGCTGCATCTGCCAGTGGGGGTGGGGGGTCAGTAAAACCCTGGCCTGTGTTAATTTGGAATGATTTTGCACAGCACCCAGAGATACGATGGCCCAAGCAAGGAGACGCCACCAACACTCGTGTCACCAGATCTTTTCTTTTCTTCCCTTAAAATATCAGAATACTCACAGACGTGAAGCGAGGTGCTGTGCCCACTTTACTTACCCTCATCACCAGTTGTAATAAACTTGGAGCATACAGAATGGGTTTCTTATTTTATATACCAAGGTCAGGTCATTCAAATGTAGGGTTATGGAATGCTTGAGGACCAATGGTGCTGCACACTGGAACTGCATAATTAGTCCCAATGAGTTCCTTCCTAATCTTGCCATCAGGAGAATGTGCTAGGCAGAATATTGCTGCATTGTTACAGAAACACTCCTCGGATAACTCAAGATAGGATTCAATGGACAGAATATCAAACTAACTGCAAATTTGAAGACAAACCATAAGGGAGAAATAGAAATTCTCTTAGCTGGTAATACATAACCAGCCAGTATCACATAAGTCGCTTCGGAGCCAGTATTCAGTTACTCTGCAGTTCGTTGGTGAAATCATTTAAATTAATTTGCAATTTCATGGAACTCCTACCCAGGATGAAATGGCATCAGCTTTAATGATTGTGAAAATTTTGAAAATTGAGGACCCACATGATTAGTTGTTAGTGGTCTCTCAGTGTTTCTGAGGGCACAGGTTGTCCATTAATTCACTTCAGCACAGCAACATAGCCTGCTGCTCCCGCTTGGGCCTTGAGGTCCCATCTTATCTGAAAGGCTGCGCCTTCAACAGAGTAGCACTCCCGCAATACTTCACTGAGAGTAACAGGCTAGACGTCAAAGATTCCATGCCTCCACTTTGAAGAAGATTGGGGACATTAGGCCGAACAGTATGTATTTCCGTGTCCTGCATCGCATTGTTTTGTGCACGCTCTGGCTATAATAAATTGGCTGCCATGCTTCCCACATTGCAACAGTAACTAATTTTTGAAAGTGCTTCATTGATTGCTGAACACTTTGTATGATCTAGATGTCCTTAAAGGCACTACATATTGACATAAGTTTATATTGTTTTCATTTACCTGTTACAGTTATTTGAACAGGGTGGCTGTGATGTGTTTTCGAATCCCGACAGGTATACAATCCTCTGTCCCAGTCAGAAATGTAATTGATTTGGAGTCTGGCCCATTGCTGTTTTTGGTCTGAATGAGTCAGTAATTTGCCATTTCTGTAGAAAGTGAATGGGCCGCTGCTATTTTTGGCCACACTGGTACATATTATAGTGGCTGGTTCTCCTTTAATGTACACACCCGAACGCTGGTCCAGAGTAATTCTTGGAATCAGTGGTAGATCTGAAATAAAAATGGTTCAGAGTGTTCTTTTATAGAACCATAGAAAACTACAGCACAGAAAACAGGCTATTCGGCCCTTCTTGTCGGTGCCAAAATATTATTCTGCTAATCCCATTGACCTGCACCCAGTCCATAACCCTCCAGATCTCTCCCATCCATGTATCTATCTAATTTATTCTTAAAACTTAAGAGTGAGCCCGCATTTACCACATCAGATGGTAGCTCGTTCCACACTCTCACCACTCTCTGAGTGAAGAAGTTCCCTATTATTATTTTATATTTATTATATATAATATTATATATTATATAAAATATATTTGACAGAATTGTTATTATGAAGGTCAGGTATTATTTCACTTCAATCAGTGTACACTGGCAGTAAGAAGGTAGATATATCTGATCCTTCCTTCCAGTTCAACTGATTCCATTGGCGCACAGGATGATCCTGGATTGGGAAGGACGATGTTCCCAGATTGGGAATTTAGGACAACAGGAACAGGACTAAGACATTTAGTGTTTCAACCCTGTTCTGGCATTTAATTAGATAATGGCTAATCCAAACTTCAACCATGTTTATCCACCTTTAATCTATATTCTTTGATGACTAAACCCAGCAAACATTTAACCATCTCACTCTTGGAAAGTGCAATTTCACCAGCATCCCCTTTCCTGGAGAGCGAGCTTCAGATTTCTACTACTCCCTATATGAAGTAGTTAATCCTGGTTTTTCATCCTGTATAACTTTGCTCTAATTATAACAGTTAAAAAAACTATTCATCACTGCAGGGAATATAAGTCATGCAACTTGTCCAAATCATGCAACCACCCTCGCAAGCCTCAATATCATTCCAGGGACCCTATGCAGCACATTGTCCAAGAAAATAGTTGAGACTCTGAACCCAAAACTGAATGCAGATCTCTAAGTGGTCTGTGTACAAATGCAGCAAAACGTCAGCCCATCCATTTCAGGCCCTTTGAGGCCAATGTCAATGACCTGTTGGAGCATTTGATTGCTTTTCCTTCCATGAGCTTTTAATGCCAAATCGAATCCGATTCCCCACAATACCTAGTTTTGCAGCAGTTAGAAAACATTGCAATTTCTCCATAAACTCCTCTCACTTCCTCCAAATAAAGGGTGTGGCTATGGATACCCACATGGGCCCCAGCTATGCCTGTCTCTTCATGGAGTATGTGGAACATTCCTTGTTCCAGTCCTACTCCGGCCCCCTCCCACAACTCTTTCTCCGGTACATCGATGACTATTTCAGTGCTGCTTCATGCTCTCGCCTGGACCTGGAAAAATTTTATCATTTTTGCTTCCAACTTCCACCCCCTCTCACCTTCTCATGGTCCAACTCCAACACTTCACTTCTCTTCCTTGATCTATGTGTCTCCATTTCTGGTGATAGACTGTCCACCAATATTCACCACAAGCCCATGGACTCCCACATCTACCTTGACTACAGCTCCTCACACCCCGCTTCCTGTAAGGACTCCATCCCATTCTCTCAGTTCCTTCGCCTCCGTCACATCTGTTCTAATGATGCCACTTTCAAAACAGTTCCTCCGACATATCTTCCTTCTTCCTTAACCGAGGTTTTCCACCCACAGTGGCTCTCAACCTAGTCTGACTCATCTCCCACGCATCCGCCCTCACATCTTCCTCTCCCTCCCAGAAACATGATAGGGTCCCCTTTGTCCTCACTTATCACCCCACCAGCCTCCGCATTCAAAGGATCATCCTCCGCCATTTCCGCCAACTCCAGCATGATGCCACCACCAAATACATCTTCCCTTCACCCCCCCACCGCACCCCCCCCCCCCCCACCCCTGTGGCATTCAGTAGGGATCATTCCCTCCGGGACACCCTGGTCCACTCCTCTATCACACACAACACCTCATCCCCTCCCACGGCACCTTCCCATGCAACTGCAGAAGGTGCGACACCTGCCCCATTATTTCCCCCCTCCTCACAGTCCAAGGGCCCAAACACTCCTTTCAAGTGAAGTAGCATTTCACTTGCATTTCCCCCAACTTAGTCTACTGCATTCGTTGCTCCCAATGCGGTTTCCTCTACATTGGAGAGACCAAACGTAAACTGGGCGACCGCTTTGCAGAACACCTGCGGTCTGTCCGCAAGAATGACCCAAATCTCCCTGTCACTTGCCATTTTAACACTCCACCCTGCTCTCATGCCCACATGTCTGTCCTTGGCTTGCTGCATTGTTCCAGTGAAGCCCAACGCAAACTGGAGGAACAACACCTCATCTTCCGACTAGGCACCTTACAGCCTTCCGGACTGAATATTGAGTTCAACAATTTTAGATCATGTACTCTCCTCTATCTTCACCCCTTTTTAAGTCCCTTTTCTAAAAAAATATTTTTATTTTTTATTCACTTATTTTTATTTTTATTCATTTATTCATTGTTTTATCCTTTTTTTGTCCAGATTTAAAAACCTTTATTTCTATCCCTTTTCCCCAACCACCATGTGCCCCTCCCCACAGGGCCATCTGTCACTTGTTGTGATGTTTAGCTTTCACAGAGTGCTGATCCTTGTTCTGCTATGAACATATTCTGCTTTCTTACCTGTATGTAACTATCAGCACCTTCTTTAGGCTTCACCACTACCACTAACACTCCTTATGTCTTGTGTCCATGACATCTTTGTCAATCTCTCCTTAGCCCCTACCTGTCACTGACCTTCTCACCTGCTTTACCTGCTCCAGCCCTCCTTAAACAGTATAAATCCCATCACATTTCTACTTCTCTTTAGCTCGGAGGAAGAGTCATATGGACTCGAAACGCCTCTTCACAGATACTGTCAGGCCTGCTGAGTTTCTCCAGCATTTTCTGTTTTTATTTGCAATTCATCTCTTTTGGATTTGAAGTGTATGTCACCAGGCTTTTCCACAGATTTTCCAACTCCCTTTAACTCACTGTGTCTCTTTGCAAATTCCTGCTCCAATCTGAATGATATATAACATTTTTAAACAGTAGTTGTGAATCACAGGCTATTTGAATACGTATCTAGTTGAAGAGAAAGTAGAATATAAACATCCTGGAAATGGAGGAAACTGTAGGGAATAGGGTTAATTTTTTTGTGTACTCACTTGACCTAATTAACTGACCAGTTTGTCTCTAATGTTATCAGTACGACATCAGTTTATTCTAACATAAACCCCGACAGCAACTAGAAAAGCATCTTTGCTGTGTTTGCATTTCATCTTTTTGTATTCAGGGGAACACAACCCTGGTGTCAGTCAAAACAATCTATCCCCAGAATTTGCCACTTTTGGCCCCAGTATTAACCTGGCACTGCGTCACCTCCACGGTCAATGCATCCTTTCTGAGCTGTGCTGCCGAGGTCTGAACACAGGTTTCCCATCCTCTTGAAACAAATGCCAACATTCCATTTAACTTTTAAATTTTGTAGCTTTTAACGATTTTTGCACGTTCACTCCCAACTCACTGCTGATCCACAGTTATTAGCTTATCACATGTGGAAAATATTCAGATGTAACAGGTTTAGTGTGCAGAATCTCATTCCATCTTAACCACAATGAACTCAATCTGCAACTACTTTGCCCCGTCACTGAATCTATCAGTATCGGTTTGCAACATTCTGCTTCACTATTTGTTGTGTCATCGAACTTAGTGTCGCCAGCAAGATTAGCAATAGGGTTCTTTATCGCTTTCTCCAAGTCATTTATAAAAACAGTGATAAGTAAAGCCCCACTACCCTATAGGATACCAGTAGCCACAATCTGCCAGTTTGAGGACACAGCCATACACTGTCTCCTGCCTCCTAATTAATCCCCGACCTCAGCCAATTGTCTCCAATTCATCTCATTCCAACTTTTGGTGCCTGGCACTCTCGCCCTAAAATCATGTTATTATAAGTTACCCATGGCTGAGAAGTTTAGGCTGATAAGCCTCCAAGTTCCGAGTGTATCTCTCCTACCCTTCTTAAATATTGGAGCGACATTAAAAGCATTTTCAACCCAAGGAAGCAAATACTAATTCAACATAAGTGTGATTACAGCATTCTTTGGCAGCATGCATACTTGGAATTGATGATTCATTGTAACCTGCACACCACCCCCACACCAGAATGATACAATTATTCAGTTTCATTGGTAGTGATATTATCGGCCAAAATCTTGTCCTATTGGGAGATTCATATTTGTCTGAACATCATCATTACATTGGTTGTTGTATTGTTATCTGTTTCTGTTTATTTAGATTTTACTTCAATATTGCAAAACCTCTGCCACATCTCCCTTACGTGTTACCATCACTCATACAGAGTCATTGTGGTTGGGGCATATCAATTCTTCCTTGACCTCATTTATTGGTGATGGAAACCTCTTTAGTAATTTTGATTGGTTGTTTTAATATTTGGCACCATGTTAGCAGTGGGAACCTTCAGTTCTCACTTATATTTGCAAAAAGAGAAACACAGTTATTTGCCACCTGAGTATTTTTTGTTTCTACTGCAGATGATATTGACGGTCACTCTGGGAGGTAATTAAAAAATCAAATTCATGTTAAAGAAAGAAATGTTAAGAAGGATCATCTTAAGCTTGTTGACAGTGATGGAATTTAAATAGGTTGTGATTCCATACACAGCTAAGATGTGCTGCAAAAGTCAGGCATGCCAGCAGAGTAAGAGAAGATAAAAGATAGGATTTGATGATTAGGGAGATACTGATGTGAGGAGGATGCACAGATGCTTCAGGGTGATTTGGACAAGCTGAGTGAGTGGGCAAATGCATGGCAGATGCAGTATAAAGTGGATAAATGTGAGGTTATCCACTTTGGTAGCAACAACAGGAAGGCAGCTTATTATCTGAATAGCTATAACTTGAGAGGGGGGAATGTGCAACGAGACCTGGGTGTCCTTGTACACCAGTCGCTGAAGGTAAGCATGCAGGTGCAGCAGGCAGTAAAGAAGGCAACTGGTATGTTGGCCTTCATAGCCAGAGGATTCGCGTACAGGAACAGGGATGTCTTGCTGCAATTGTACTTGGTGAGACCACACCTGGAGTACTATGTGCAGTTTTGGTCTCCTTATCTGAGGAAGGATGTTCTTGCTATAGAGGTAGTGCAGCGAAGGTTTACCTGACTGATTCCTGGGATGGCAGGACTGACATATGAGGAGAGATTGAGTCGATTAGGATTATATTCGCTGGAGTTCAGAAGAATGAGGGAGGATCTCATAGAAACCTATAAAATTCTAACAGGACTAGACAGGGTAGATGCAGGAAGGATGTTCCCGATGGTGGGGGAGTCCAGAACCAGGGATCACAGTCTGAGGATATGGGGTAGACCATTTAGGACTGAGATGAGGAGAAATTTCTTCACCCAGAGAGTGGTGAGCCTGTGGAATTCGCTACCACAGAAAGTAGTTGAGACCAAAACATTGTATGTTTTCAAGAGGAGTTAGATATAGCTCTTGGGGTGAAAGGGATCAAAGGATATGTGGAGAAAGTGGGAGCAGGTTATTGAGTTGGATGATCAGCCATGATCATAATGAATGGCGGAGCAGGCTCGAAGGGCCGAATGGCCTCCTCCTGCTCCTAGTTTCTATGTTTCTATGCTGGTTTTGGTGGGCTGATGGTAGAATGTTGTTATGACCAGGTGAGAAGTGATGAACTGGCTCCCCTCTATTCAACCTTCTTTGTTGCTCATATATGTTTAAGCAATTTTTTTCACAAGGAGACGCTTTTTCCAAATCAGAATGTAACAAACTACTTAGGTTGTGAGCAATGAGGAGCTAATCAAACAAGATTGTCTTGAGTTAAAGAAAGAGCAAATTTATTAAGCACTAACCCGAGAAAAATAATAAAAAGATGTCAAGCGTTCAGCCCTCATGCAGTCATTTGGGCCACACACACACACACACACACATAGCTATCAGAAATAAAGGGAGTTAAAGCCCAATAAAAACATAAAAGAATATATGGTTAAGTGTCCTTTGCCCTTGAGGCATTGATTTTAAAATGCTTAACCGATTTGGGTTCGTTGGTTTCTTGGATGCGGTCAGATGTAGAACATGTTCCATTTATCACAAAATCTTGGTTTCCAGTAGGTTTGTGACTGGGCAGCACACATTCCAAAAGAGAGAGAGGGAGAGAGAGCAGTCTCAGCCTGATTCATCCACTGAAGACTTTATTACCATCACCTTTGTCACTTGCAATCTCTCACAAGTGCCTGGCAACCTTTCCTTGAAATACTTTATCTATTGTATATTTCCAAGAGGCTTTGGGTGGATCTGCCTGTGGCAGCCATTGTTTCAATGTCCAGTACTTTGCAATTTTAGACAGGTACACGTTTCAATGGGGTTGCCTGGATTGTAGGAAATGTCTCTCTCTCTATATATTCCCCTGAAGGTGATTTGTTTGTTCCTCAGCTTCTGATGGAATGTCCCCTTGTATTTTTAAGCAGTTTGTTCTTTCTCAATTCAAATTACAACATTTCCAATCAGTTTGAAGTTGAAAAATCATATTTTCAAAAATAAAGGGGCATATTGTTGTAGCAATGTAGAGGCTGTAGGGAAGGCTTCAGTAGGGAAGAAGATATCACCATTGAGAGCTGAATCTCAGTCATTACCAAAAAGTTAACAACATCTTCAAATTATCCACATGGATGGCAGAGGTCTTGTTGGCAAGTGAATCCTCATTTTGGATGGAAGCAAGGAAGAGTTGTACTTGAGCCACTAAAATGTACAAATGAGCAGTACAACATGGGCTAAATGTAAAGGGAGTTAGATTAGGCATCAATGAGCCTTACTGGTGAAAAGATTTGCAAAAGCAGAGGGGGTTCTCTTGGTGCTGGTGCCTATAGGGAGGAAGGCAGGAACTAGGACGGTCCTTCCCGAGAATGCCAAGCGATGCAGGGAGGCTGCAGAGTTTCTAAAAGGCAAATACAGAGTTTCAAGAATCAGAAGGTGATCGGGAGGAAAGGACAGAGTGATCTTTCAACTCATTCAGTCAATACCAATCTCGCCAAATGCTGGGATTTGGGGTTCGAACAAAATGAAATCCAGAATCGGTTTAAAGAAGCATTGCTAACAGGAATTGGAGGATGGGTGCTGTGTGCAGTTTGGTAAAGCACAGCAGAGGGGGATATGAGTGAACTTTCAGGAACAAGGAGCTCAACAGCAGCTGTGCAGATGCAGACCTGCATTACCCGTAACAGACCTGCATTACCCGTAACAGACCTACATTACCCGTAACAGACCTACATTACCCGTAACAGACCTGCATTACCCATAACAGACCTGCATTACCCGTAACAGACCTGCATTACCCATAACAGACCTGAATTACCCGTAACAGACCTGCATTACCCGTAACAGACCTACATTACCCATAACAGACCTGCATTACCCGTAACAGATCTGCATTACCCGTAACAGACCTACATTACCCATAACAGACCTGCATTACCCGTAACAGACCTGCATTACCTGTAGCAGACCTGCATTACCCGTAACAGACCTGCATTACCCGTAACAGACCTGCATTACCTGTAGCAATGCAGCAGCGCAAGTCAAACTCAATTCAATTTATCAGGAGTATAGACAATTGCTGTTCGGGGAACATGTTGACACTAACCTTGAGAAACACTGAGCGGAGTTCCAAAAAACACTAAAAAAAAGAAAACATGAATAAGAAATACAAGTAGACCCCAATAACGCGTCCGCTCTACACTATTTCCAAAGAAATGTTCAGCTTTCGCTGCCCTGAATCTTGTGCGATGCAATTCCTCTGGTCGGTCACTCCCGGGAGAGCTGGAAGTGCTATAACATGCTGAATTATCCCCCCTCAGTGCAACAAACCGCTTTCATACACAGGGGGTTTTACACAGCACATGCACCCAAACTGGATACATTCCCAGGCACTGCTGCAAATTTAACAGAACCAAAGTTCCAGAATCGGAAATATAAATCTCGGGTTGAAATCATGCTGGAAATGAACGACAACGTCTCATTGAAAGCAAAACACTGCGGCTGCAGGAGATCTGAACTAAAATCAGAAACTGCTGCAAGGACCGAGCAGGTCGGGCAGTGTCTGTGTGGAGAGAAAGAGAGAGAGAGAGAACGTTACAAAAACAGAAATAGAAATACCTGGAAAAACTTAGCAGGTCTGGCAGTATCGGCGGAGAGAGAGACAGAGTTAACGTTTCTAGTCTGTATGTCTTTTTAGCAGAAACAAAGTTTGGTTTTATTTTCTGCATTATTTTCCTTTGTGGAAGTGGCCACTATTTATTCTGACAGCGAGTACCCGCTGAGCAACACTTTACAGTCACACCGCCAACTAACCCTCAGCCTAAATCACTCAGCTTCTAACACAGATCGCCCAGTGAAAACAGCACAAACCTGCAACTCTTCCACCATCTTAATGTGGAACAGGCTCCTCAACAAACTCCGAGTCGCTACTGACCGAGCGTATCTAGCACTCCCCGGACCCAGGCCCCCCACCAATCCCCCCGGCCCCCCACCCCGGACCCAGCCTCACGCCCACTCCCCCTCCCACAGACCCAGCCTCACTCCCCCAGACCCAGCCCCCCCCCCACCCCCCCCACCCAGGACCCAGCCTCACTCCCCCAGACCCAGCCCCCCCCACCCCCCCCACCCAGGACCCAGCCTCACTCCCCCTCCCCCGGACCCAGCCTCACTCCCCCAGACCCAGCCCCCCCCACCCCCCCACCCAGGACCCAGCCTCACTCCCCCGGACCCTCCCCCCTACCCCAGCCCCCCTCCCCCAGCCCGCCTGCCCCTGTCCCCCCTCCCCCGACCCTGCCCCCTCCCCCCTGCCCCAGCCCCCCCCTGCCCCAGACCCCCCCTGCCCCAGACCCAGACCCTGCCCCCCTCCCCAGCCCCCCTCCTCCAGACCCCCCTGCCCCCCTCCCTCAGATCCCCCTCCCCCAGACCCCCCTCCCCCAGACCCCCCTGCCCCTGCCCCAGACCCCCCTGCTCCAGACCCAGACCCTGCCCCCCTCCCCCAGACCCCCCTCCCCCGACCCTGCCCCCAGATCCCCGCCCCAGACCCTGCCCCCCTCCCCCAGCCCCCCTCCCCCGACCCTCCCCCCCTTCCCCAGATCCCCTCCCCCGACCCTGCCCCCCTCCCCCAGACCACCCTCCCCCGACCCTCCCCCCCTTCCCCAGATCCCCTCCCCCCGACCCTGCCCCCCTCCCCCAGCCCCCCTCTCCCGCTTCCACTTGCCGAACCCCGTCAATTTAAAGCATTTTCACCACTCACCAAACAGCACTAGGACACACATGACATCCATATTCTGATAGGATACCGCTGGGAAATCGAGAACTCTCTCGAACTCAGACTGGGTCACAATCCGCTTCACAACAGGATGAATCTGAAAAAAAAAGGCAGCGGCTGTTGGGAGAGAAACAGAGTTAACATTTCAGCCGGTGACATTTCGTCACAAGTTCAGAGTATGACAGATGTAACAGACTGTAAACCGGGGGGACAGGGGAAGAGACACAATGAGGAGCAGCAGCGACGCCCGCAGTGTCTAAGGATAGACAGCGCTGGCAGGAAGCGAAACCGAATTCCAAAAGTGAACAAATTACATTTGGTTTTCTACAATGCGAATGACATATGGATCAATGAGTTGCAATGTACAGAATTGGAGGCTTTGAAGATTACACTGTGATAACAAGAAAAATTGCAGAGAATGGACCACGGAGTAGGAAAAATGACCTAAATCAATTGCCTTGATTCGACCTTTTACTCTTGTGACGGTATGGCACCCCCCGTCCAACAGAGGGGCCAGTCCCGCTTCAAACATTGACTTTAACTCATTCAAAACCACCCACCTAAACAGAGCATCCCACACATCGGCACAAGGCGAAAAACAAAATGCTTCAAAGCAAAGTAAGAGCTCTTTCCGTGTGATTTTGATAGCAGAGATTCATTACGAGTCCCAGCGGATTAAGTAATTGGCAACTTCCAGAACCTGGTAAGAATGTAATTAAATGGAAATCTCTTAAAATGAATCCACACAGCATGTTTAATGTTTAAAATGAATCCACACAGCATGTTTAATGTTTAAAATGAATCCACACAGCATGTTTAATGTTTAAAATGAATACACACAGCATATTTAATCTTACTTGGATTTGGGTGACAGTTTGTGATCAATATTTTAATTCTATCTTCAGTTTGACCAGGTTAAGTAAAGCATCTCATTCGGGAGACACGATTCGGAACCAGCTTTGCGTTGGTGTAAACTAATTTATCCTGGAACTCCCTCCCTAACAGCACAGTGGATGTACCTACACCACAGCGACTGCAGCAGCTCAGCACCACCTACTTGAACAATAAATGCTGTTCTTGGCAGTGACGTCCACATCTCATGAAAGAATAAAGATAAATGGGGATGAGTAACACATGATACACAGAGGAAAAAATGTAAATTCTTGAAATAAAATTTAGTAAACAGAAGTCCTTTTTATAAGATAACATAAGTAGTAGCCAAGTCATGATGGTAAAGAAAAAATTGCTGAAGGAGAATCTGGTTGTGTTTAATACTTATAGAACTTCCTATGGTGAGTGATGCCAACGCCCAATCAGGTATCACCGTTGCGCTTGGTGGACTGCGGTGGATCTAAGTGCATCATTGTCCTCTTTCTTTAAATTGTCGCCCTCATGTTGAATTTCATCTGTGCCCTTCCCCCTCCCCCTCCCTATCTTTCATTTTGCTCCTCTTCTGCAATCCCAATGCCCTTCACCCCATTTGGGCATTTGGGTGCTGTGGTCTCATTTCAGGAATTCAGTTCCCAAAGATATCAATCTTTTCACCACCATAGCTAAATGAACACTGTCCCCAAGCTGTGTTTTGAAATTAATGTATGCATTATGTTAGATTGGCCACAGAAAGGTTACAATTGTGTTTTCTGGCAAAGGTGTTAATTTATGGTTCATTTCAGAGATAAAGCTAATTTCTAGACCTTTGAAACAGCTCATTGGATGTACTAAATATAAAAAAAATGTTTGAGAATGAAACCTATGATTTGTTAGTGATATGAATATAGCTCTAATCTTACTGTGTAGAAATATATCCAAGACAGCTATGCAAATTGCAAAAGAATTTCAGCAATAAAATAGCCATTGAAGGTATTGCAAACTACACTGAAAGCCTAAACTGTGAAGAAAGTAACCGGTAGATGAACCACCAGTTCAAATCTGTATCTTTACTTTGTTTTACATTCACATATTTCATCTGCAAAATTGACATGACACTCAGCATGTATTCAATCACAATCTGCAACCTCATTACATCAAGTTAGGGGTTATATCCTGGTTCAATGAAGAGTGCAGGAGGGCATACCAGTAGCAGCACCAAGTGTACCTAAAAATGAAGCTACAACACAGGACTAAATGTATATTAAACAGTGAAAGCAGCATGCAAGAAAGAGACACAAATGATCCCAGCACCAAAGGTCAGATCAAAGCTTGCAGTTCTGCCTCATTCAGGAATGAACGGTGGTGACAATTAAACAACAAACTGGAAGAAAAAGGCTCCACAAAAATTCCTGTCTTCAGTGATCAGCACAAATGATTAGACTGAAGCACTTGTAACCATCTTGAACCAGAAGTGCTGAGTGGATGATCCATCCTTGCTTCCTTCTGAGGTTTCCAGCATCATTGATTCTAGTCCACATTTATTTCACATGATATCAAAGAACAGTTGAAGGCACTGGATGCAGTAAAGGCCCCAACAACACATTGGCAGTGCTATTGAAGACTCCAGCTCACTACCACCTTTTCAAGTGCAATTAGAGACGGGCAATAAATGTTGGCCTAGCCAGCGATACCCACATAATAAACAAAAAACTTGCCACGCCTCTAGCCAAGCTGTTCTAGTACAGCTACAACATTAGCATCTGGATCATTCTATACATATGTCCTGGCCACAAAAAACAGGACAAATCCAGTGAGGCTAATTACTATCACAATCTACTCTTGATTCATCAAAGTAACAGAAGGTGTCATCAACAGTGTTATAAAGTAGCATTTATGCAGCAAGAACTTGCTCATCAGTTCTCAATCTGCACTCCTTCAGGGTTACTTGTCTCTATACCTCAATAGAGGTTGGTGCAAATATGAACAAAAGAGCTGAATTATAAAGAGCAAGGCAGTTTTTGACCGAGTGTGACATCAAGGTGCCCAAGCAAAATTGAAATCAATGGAAATCCAGAGGAAAATACTCCACTGGTTGGACTCATGAAGAGCAGAAAGGAAGATGGTTGTCATTCTTGCTGAGAGAGACATGTTGCTGAAGCTTTACATCCTACACTCCTCAGGACAAGCACAAGAATGGCAAATTTCAAACCATCCAATAAGATTATACTAGGGCAGAAAAGCCTGCACATGGTCTCCATGGCAATGCCTCAGCCAATGGGGAACTGTAGGCTTGGCAGTTAATTTTCAGTCATCAGTTAACTGGTGCACTCTCCATGGCAACCAATCAGAATCCACTTGCCAACACTCTTTCTCATGATGTACAAATTGTTGTTCCCTTTACATTTAGTATTCTTGCTCAAATTTTTGAGGTACCTTACCCTTCCAGGGCAATCTGAGCTCAACTGGGCACTTCTCAGAACTGAAAGCGGTCTTAAAGATTTGAGAAACAGGTGAAGCTAGCTGTTTCATGCTGTTTCATGCTGCTACACATATGGTATTTACCACAAGCAGGATGTGGCTGTCAATCCAAAAAGACACTCACCCAAATGAGAAATGTGGTATATGAATTTCAGTGCCAGTGTGTTGATAGGTATGTGGGCTGTACACCCCAAAGACTGGCAGATTGTATCAAACAGCATGTTCCTTCCACTGTTCATGATGCATGATATTCAAGATGAATAGGAAGCTAGGTAAAGGTGGAGGGGTAGCACTGTTGATCAAGGTGCAATAGTTAGAGATGACCTTGGTTCAGGAGATCATGATGTAGAATTGGTTTGGGTGGAGATGAGGTATAGTAGGAGAAAAAAGTCATTAGTGGGAGCTGTTTATAGACCCCTAACAGTAACCACAATGTAGGACAAAGCATACAAGGATAAATATTGGTTGCTTGTGATAAAGGCTCAGCAATAATCATGGGTGATTTTAATCTACATATAAACTGGAAAAATCAGATTGGTAGTAGTAGCCTGGGTGAGGAGTTCATAGAATGCTTTTGACATTGCAGCACATTCTGGAACCAACCAGTGAGCAGGTTATATTAGGTTTGGTATTGTGTAATGTGACAGGATTAATTAATGGTCTCAGAGTGAAGGTACCCCTAGGAAGCAGCGATCACAATATGATTGAATTTTATATCCAGTTTGAAAGGGAGTAAGACTAGTTTTTAGATTTAATTAAGGGTAACGATGTGGACATGAAAGCTGAGCCAGCCTAACTGAACTGGGATACTAGGCTGATCAATAGAGAAGCAGTGGCAAACATTATTTAAGGATGTAAATGTGTTAGAGGTGGTTCAGAGGAAGTTTAGTGGAGTGAAACCTGGAATGAGTGGGTTGTCTTATGTGGAATGGTTAGACAGACTAGGCTTATTTCCACTGGAGTTCAGAAGTGAGCGGTGGTTTGATTGAAGTATAAAAGATCCTGAATGGTATTGGCAAGGTGGATGAGGGAAGGACCTTTCCTCTGGTGGGTGAGTCCAGAGCTAGGGGACACTGTTTTAAAATTAGGGGTCGCCCTTTTAGGTCAGAGAGGAGGAGAATTTTTTTCTCTCAGAGGGTTGTATGACTTTGGAACTCCGAAGGCAGTGGAGGCGGGGTCACTGAATATTTTTAAGGCAGAGGTAGATAGATTCTTGTTAGGCAAGGGAATCAAAGGTTATTGGGGATAGATAGGAATGTGGAATTCAAAACACAAACAGATCAGCCATGATCTTATTGAGTGGCAGAGCAAACTCGAGGGGCCGAATGGTCTACTTCTGCTTCTTTTTCGTATGTTTTGCATGTGCTTATATTTGTATGTTCACAACAGGCAAGGTACCAACCATACCCAACCAGCCTGTGCTTGCAAAACTCAAAACGTAGTGTCCAACATTCGATTTGATTCCACAACTGGACAGCAATCCTGATTGTGCTAAGAATTATGCCAGCACCTAATTTAAGATTATCAGTTGCACTCACCTTGTGGATCACTTACGCATGCCAGAAACTACATATATTAATACACAGGGCCTGTTCTTTATAGACAAAAAGAACAAGTGCACACACTGCTCTTGTTTCAACTTAATAAAATAGGCGACAGCCATTATCTTGCTCCTTCCCCAGGGCAATGCCTTGACCAGTCGGAATCAACCTGCCAGGTTTGAATTTAAACAAGGCTTGGCAGTTAACGGTCAGTTATCAGTTAACTGGTGCATTCTCCATGACAACACCTCTACCAATCAGAGTCTACTTGCCAACCAATTGGCACTCTCTTCTCAAGAAGTATAAATTGTTGTTCCATTTACATTTGGCATTCTTGCAAATTGTCTTGATGAATGCAAGATGAAAAACTTTGACAACATGTGCCTTTTATCAGCAATACTCAAGTTCTGTACTACCAAACAACTATTTTACAGTATACCTTAAATATAACTTGAGAGAACCATTCTTACTAAGGGAATGTCATGTCACAATTGCTTTAGTGAGAGAAGATTTGCGGTGTGCTGACCTTATTTTCCATAGGTCTGTTCTAAGTAGGTAACTCGCGCTACTTTGATTCATGGCTATTCCTGCTCTAGGACACCTGGAGTCCTTTCTGCAATACTCCACTATATGCATTCATTTCCTTCAACAAAAGAGACAAGTTCACCTTGTCGAGATGGTTCAGTTTCCCTAGAAAAGAACAGCCGTTTCTCATGTTAATTCATTTACACTGACACAACTGGTTTATGATCGCAGGCGTTATACAATTAAATGTCACTCCTGATTTGAGTAATTAGCTCACATGACCTTGGCCTAATTAAAGAAGATTCACATCATTATTACCAATTGTAAACCAGTACGTGAGTGAGATTGAACATACACGTGTACGTTCATAGAATCATAGAAAGTTCAGAGCACAGAAAGAGGCCACATGACCAATCATGTCAGTCAGTCTAAAAATGAGCCATTCAGCCTAATCGCACTTTCCAGGATTTGGTCCATAGCCCTGCAGGTGGCAGTACTTGAGGTGCATGTTCAGACACCTTTTAAACGAGTTGAGGGTTTCTGCCTCTACTACCCTTTCAGGCAGCGAGTTCCAGACCCTCTCAATCCACTGGGTGAAAAAAATCCTCATCTCCCTCAAATCTTTGTACCAATCACTTTAAATCTATCCCCCTCGTCACTGACCTCTCTGCTAAAGTAAATAGGCCCTTCCCGAGCACTCTATCCAGACCCCCCACAATTTTGTGCATCTCAATCAAATCTTCCCTCATCCTCCTCTGTTCCAAGGAGAACAACCCCAGCCTAACCAATCTTTCCTCATAGCTGCAACTTTCCAGTCCTGGTAACATCCTCGTAAATCCCCTCTGTACCCTCCTTAATTCTGTGTAAATAAATCATTTCCAGTTGCTGGATGTTCCAACATTTCTTTAATCCTACTGAATCATCAAACTGAAAAGAAATCCATACAAACACCACCACGTATTCAAGCGGCCCCATTAGATGAATGGAAGGTTTGGTGGGTGGGAGATGGGCTAAAGGGGATCATGGGGGTAGAATTGGGTGATGCCGTGAGCAAGTTAAACTTGCAGATGAAAAATAAACTAGAGGTTGTGGTGGACCAACATCCAATATAATTCTGCAAGATGGCGGATTAATGGGAGGATGGGAGGGACTTAGATTGAACAGCAGAGTCAATTAGTGTAAGTACAGATGGAAACGTGTTTGTACTTGAAAGAGTTACAAGGTGCTCCAACACATGCTCGAAAGAGTTACAGAGGAGGAAGGGGTGCCAGCCAAAGACAGTCTGGACATGAAAAAACAAACTCTCATCTATGCACGAGTCTTTCAGTGGCTTAAGGGTTGATGCAAGATCAGAGAAGGGTAATGTTACTGAAGTTGTCTTTTTACGGAGGATAATGACTGAGATTCATAACTAAATGTCACAGAACGTGCTACTAGTCAGCCTCAGATAAATAGGCAGCTGTGATTGGAACTGGGGCAAGGATACAAAGATAGTGCCAAGGATGAAAAGTGATAGTTTCAGTCTTACCAATGTTCCAATAGGAAATTGTGACTCATCCAAGAGAGGCTGGTGGACAAGTCATTTTACAGCAGAGACAGTGTGCATGGGTGGTGTTGATAAGAGTGACACTCAGGTAAAACAGGTGTCATCAGTGTACATGTAAAAGTCATATCATGTCCACAGAAGGTATCACCAAATTAAATGAATGTACCAGGTCTCTTTGGAAATTCAAGAACAGAAGAAATCAAAGGATGATCCAGATCAAGATAAAAGGCAATCCCTAAGGAATAATATATGGGCTTACAAGGCCGTATTGACTGGATATTTAACATTCCATGAACAGGGCTTGTAGGGAAGACATGAAGATTTAAATATGGACGAGAGCCGATGTCTCAGGACATGTTCACCTCAGTATATTGTTGCTCAGAGATGTAATGAAAGGTAGCTGCATAGTATAAGAATGGGCCACTGCTACTAAAGTTGGAGCACCTTGGTACAGTCAGAAGTTTTGTGTTACACCGGTGGCCCCTTATCACTTTGTTCAGCAGGATTGTTGATACAAATTTTCCTTCTCTTTTGTGATGTTACTGCAATGAGTGATAAAAAGATGCAGTGTAAACATTCAATATGCAAAATATCATTGAACGTTTTTGCAGTGCAGTGTTTGACAATTTGGAAACTGGAACAATTTGATTTCATTATCAAATAGGAGGTGGAATTTAAAAAAAATACTTCATTCATAAAATATCTGGAAAAACATTACAAAACATTTCTAAATGGCCATCACAAAAAGTACAATCAGATTCAGCTTTTACACATGGATCACGAGGTTCTTCAATACAATCAATGAATATTACAGTCATTTCAATATGGTCATTACAGACAGTCAGACAGTGCAATGGTGTTGGATTTATCAACATGCATCATGTTGCACTGAGGTGCTTCAATACAATTATAATTGTCCATGAATTTCACCAAGTGCTTGAAGAAAGGTGTTTTTCCCGCCAGCCACAATGCCAGGTTTTCGTGCTGTATCACCCACGTCTCAGAGCATCCTGCCTCATTGATTATGCATGCACAGGAAACATGCCGGATCAGCTTGGATTTGCCTTTCACACCATCACCTCTGCACTTACTCATTCCGGGCACCCCAGACCAGACCAGACCAGAGGACTGCTCCAGGCCCTGAGAGCAAAGAAGAGGGCAGCCCTCAAATTTAGTGATGTCTCTCTGGGGCACCTGTTGAGTGCAGTGGAAGCCAGCTGTAAACTACTCTCCCCCTGCTCTGGGCAAAGACCAGCCACCAAGCTCACCAATCTAGCATGGGATGCAGCAGTGGTGACGGTGGTCAGTGTCAACAACTTCCAAAACAGGACTGCCACCCAGTGCTGCAAGAGGATGGATTATCTCCTCCAATCCGCCAGGGGAAGTCACTCCATCACTCTCAACACTCACACTCACAAACCCATCACACATCCACAGGATTCACGCACACTGCCAGCTCAAAGGACATCACCACTCACTCTCTCACACACACCCTCATCTCCCCTGCCCATCATGTCCTCATGCCCTCCATCGCACCACTCACACTCCACAGGCCCTGCAAACTTCTTGCTTACCTTCCTTCCATCTGTCTCCATGTAGGATAAGCTAGCCTACAACAACAGGGAGATGTCCCAGACTGGTGGAGGATTGCCCAACATCAACGTCCTTATGACCTTTGAAAATAGAGTCATCCAGCGTGCTGAGAATGTGGACCATCCCTGCAGAGGCAATGCAGTTGGCAGCTCTCAACCAAGTGAGGATCCTGCACTGCAACATCCATAACACAACCATACTGTGGGTGATGTCTCCTGTTTCACAGTCCCCTGCCACATATATTAATTCATAAATCACAGGCACATCCGGGAGGCAGCTAAGGGGGCCCACGATCCAGGTCATTGACTCCAGCCCCAAGGGCACCTCACCAAGGCACAGCACTCACCCACACTTGCCACAAGCACTGAGACACGCACCTTGGTCAGACCTGGTTCTAGATTAGCCTTTGGGTCACAATCTGGTGTGCACACTGCACAGTCTGATCCACAGCAGGCAAAGCCAGGGAAATCTAAGGGTTCTGGCACTCAGCGGACTGCTGGAGGCCAGGAATCAGCTGATGAGCCTCTGGACTCGGTTCTACCTCAGTTGCTGGAGCTGCAAAGACAAGCTCAGGAACATCAGGAAGGGATGTCCGCTGCACTCCTCAGATTGCAAGGCACGATGGAGGGGTCCGTCCGCCTTCAGTCTGAGGTGATATTGTTGGCATGTCAATGCACTGAGGTCAACACCGGTAGGATGATGGCCACCTTGGAGACCTTGGTGCAGGACATCGGCCCTGTGCTGCTGCAGGAGCTGCACTCCATCAGTGAGGCAGTTGCTGGCATCCATCAGTGTCAATGTGAGGAGGGGGGGCAGGGCATCTCAAACTCATTTAGTTGCGTCCTCTGCTCAAGGAGTCAGCCAGGGGCCCCCGTGCACTCATCGGGAGGAGGATCAGCAGGTACACACCCCAGGGCCACCACCCAGGAAACTCAGGGAATGTCCAGCCCATCCGATCCCCCTCTTCCTGCTGCAGATCCACAGGGTGAGGAGGGTGCCACTGCCACACCACAGTACCCCAAAATCGGGACAGTGCCCTCCAGGTCTCAGCCCTCAAGAGGATCACATACAGGATGTAGCAGTCTGCAGGCTGCCTCCACCTCCACCTCCACCTCCACCCCCACCTCCACCCCCACCTCCACCTCTACCTCTACCTCCAGCCCCACCTCCAGCCCCACCTCCACCTCCACCTCCACCCCCACTCCCACCTCCACCTCCACCCCCACCTCCACCTCCACCACCACCTCCACCTCCAACCCCACCCCCAGCTCCACCCCACCTCCACCTCCACCTCCACCTCCACCCCCACCTCCACCTCCACCTCCAGCCCCACCTCCACCCCACCTCCACCCCCACCTCCAGCCCCACCTCCACCCCCACCTCCACCTCCACCCCCACCTCCACCCCCACCTCCACCCCCACCTCCACCTCCACCTTCACCTACGAGTCAAAACAAATAAACTGCGTGTGATTTCCACCCTGCGCCACAAAAGGGGCATCCCCCCCAGTTGCAATACTCTCCCCCAGGACCCCCACATAGTCGCTCCCCAGGACATCCCAGAACGCCCTGAAGAACTCCACAGTCAGCCTGTCCAGCCCCGGGGATTTGCCCCTGGAGAGGTGGTCGAAGGCGCCGGTCAGCTCCCCCAGACTTAAAGGGGTGTCAAGCTTTCCGGTGCCCTCCAGGCTGACCTGCAGCAGGTCCTCCCACAAAACTCTGCGAGCATCCTTGCTGGATGGAACTGGAGAGAACAGGACAGTGTAATAGGTTTTGGCAATGGCCCTTATGTCCTTGGGATCAGAGACAAGGGATCTGTCATCGAGCAGCGTAAAGAGCTGCTGACAGACCTGGTGCCTTTTTTCCAGCAAGCAGAAGAAGGGGGAGCCGGTCCAGGTCCTGGAGGAACTGGATCCGTGACCTCACATATGCGCCGCGGGACCCGACGAGTTGCAGTGCGACCTCCTTCTCATCGTACACCAGCTGCGGGGCCGGGTCCACGTAGGACTGATGGAGACGTGACTCCAGGTCCCGCAGAGCGCCCTCCTTCTCATCGTACAGCGGCCTCGCGGCCGGGTCCACGTAGGACTGATGGAGACGTGACTCCAGGTCCCGCAGAGCGCCCTCCTTCTCATCGTACAGCGGCCTTGCGGCCGGGTCCACGTAGGGCTGATGGAGACGTGACTCCAGGTCCCACAGCGCGCCCTCCTTCTCATCGTACACCAGCTGCGGGGCCGGGTCCACGTAGGGCTGATGGAGACGTGACTCCAGGTCCCACAGCGCGCCCTCCTTCTCATCGTACAGCAGCTGCGGGGCCGGTCCCACGTTGGGCTGATGGAGACGTGACTGCAGGTCCCGCAGCGCGTCCTCATTCTCATCGTACAACAGTGGAAGCAGGAGCAGAAGAGGCCACCACGTAGGTGGACCAAGCAGGCCCAATCACCACCAAAGTCATTGACGCCACCGGGGAGTGAAACAGCCACAGCCACTGGGGAGTGACACAGCCACAGCCACCGGGCGGTGACACAGCCATCGGGGAGTGACACAGCCACCGGGGAGTGACACAGCCATCGGGGAGTGACACAGCCACCGGACAGTAACACAGCAACCGGGTAGAGACACAGCCACAGCCACCAGGGGGTGAGCCAGCCACCGGGGAGTGACACAGCCACCGGGGAGTGACACAGCCACCGGGGAGTGAAACAGCCACAGCCACCGGGGAGTGACACAGCCACAGCCACCGGGGAGTAACACAGCCACTGGGGAGTGACACAGCCATCGGGGAGTGACACAGCCATCGGGGAGCAACACAGCCATCGGGGAGTGACACAGCCATCGGGGAGTGACACAGCCACCGGACAGTAACACAGCAACCGGGTAGAGACAAAGCCACAGCCACCGGGGAGTGACACAGCCACCGGGGAGTGACACAGCCATCGGGGAGTGACACAGCCATCGGGGAGCAACACAGCCATCGGGGAGTGACACAGCCATCGGGGAGTGACACAGCCACCGGGGAGTGACACAGCCACCGGGGAGTGACACAGCCATCGGGGAGTGACACAGCCATCGGGGAGCAACACAGCCATCGGGGAGTGACACAGCCATCGGGGAGTGACACAGCCACTGGGGAGTGACACAGCCATCGGGGAGTGACACAGCCACAGTCTCCAGGGAGTGACACAGCCATCGAGGAGTGACACAGTCACCGGGGAGTGACACAACCATCGAGGAGTGACACAGTCACCGGGGAGTGACACAGCCACCGGGGAGTGACACAGTCATCGGGGAGTGACACAGTCATCGGGGAGTGACACAGCCATCGGGGAGTGACACAGTCACCGGGGAGCGACACAGTCATCGGGGAGCGACACAGTCATCGGGGAGTGACACAGCCATCGGGGAGTGACACAGTCATCGGGGAGTGACACAGCCATTGGGGAGTGTCACAGTCACCGGGGAGTGGCACAGCCATCAGGGAGTGACACAGCCATCGGGGAGTGACACAGCCATCGGGGAGCGACATTGCCATCGGGAAGTGACACAGCCATCGGGGAGTGACACAGCCATCGGGGAGCGACATTGCCATCGGGAAGTGACACAGCCATCGGGGAGTGACACAGCCATCGGGGAGCGACATTGCCATCGGGAAGTGACACAGCCATCGGGGAGTGACACAGCCATCGGGGAGCGTCACAGCCATCGGGGAGCGACACAGCCATCGGGGAGTGACACAGCCATCGGGGAGCGACACAGCCACAGCCACTGGGGAGTGACACAGCCACAGCCATCGGGGAGCGACACAGCCATCGGGGAGTGACACAGCCATCGGGGAGTGACACAGCCATTGGGGAGTGACACAGCCATCGGGGAGCGACACAGCCATCGGGGAGTGACACAGCCATCGGGGAGCAACACAGCCATCGGGGAGTGACACAGCCATCGGGGAGCGACACAGCCATCGGAGAGCGACACAGCCATCGGGGAGCGACACAGCCATCGGGGAGTGACACAGCCATCGGGGAGCGACACAGCCATCGGAGAGCGACACAGCCACAGCCACCGGGGAGTGACACAGCCACAGCCACCGGGGAGTGACACAGCCACAGCCACCGGGGAGTGACACAGCCACCGGTGAGTGACACAGCCACAGCCACCGGAGAGTGACACAGCCACCGGGGAGTGACACAGTCATCGGGGAGTGACACAGCCACAGCCATCGGGGAGCGACACAGCCATCGGGGAGTGACACAGCCACAGCCATCGGGGAGCGACACAGCCATCGGGGAGTGACACAGCCATCGGGGAGCGACACAGCCATCAGGGAGTGACACAGCCATCGGGGAGTGACACAGCCATCGGGGAGCGACACAGCCATCGGGGAGTGACACAGCCACAGCCACCGGGGAGTGACACAGCCACAGCCACCGGGGAGTGACACAGCCACCGGTGAGTGACACAGCCACAGCCACCGGGGAGTGACACAGCCACCGGTGAGTGACACAGCCACCGGGGAGTGACACAGCCATCGGGGAGCGACACAGCCACCGGAGAGTGACACAGCCATCGGGGAGCGACACAGCCACCGGGGAGTGACACAGCCACTGGGGAGGGAGACAGCCACCGGGGAGTGACACAGCCATCGGGGAGTGTCACAGCCACAGCCACAGGGGAGTGACACAGCCATCGGGGAGTGACACAGCCATCGGGGAGTGACATAGTCACCGGGGAGTGACACAGTCATCGGGGAGCGACACAGCCATCGGGGAGTGACACAGCAACCGGGTAGAGACAAAGCCACAGCCACCAGGGGGTGAGCCAGCCACCGGGGAGTGACACAGCCACAGCCACCGGGGAGTGACACAGCCACCGGGGAGTGACACAGCCACCGGGGAGTGACACAGCCACAGCCACCGGGGAGTGACACAGCCACCGGGGAGTGACACAGCCACCGGGGAGTGACACAGCCATCGGGGAGTGACACAGCCACAGCCACCGGGGAGTGACACAGCCACCGGGGAGTGACACAGCCATCGGGGAGTGACACAGCCAACGAGGAGTGACACAGTCACCGGGGAGTGACACAGTCATCGGCGAGTGACACAGTCACTGGGGAGTGACACAGTCATCGGGGAGTGACACAGTCACTGGGGAGTGACACAGTCACCGGGGAGTGACACAGTCATTGGGGAGTGACACAGTCATCGGGGAGTGACACAGTCACTGGGGAGTGACACAGTCACCGGGGAGTGACACAGTCATTGGGGAGTGACACAGCCATCGGGGAGTGACACAGTCACCGGGGAGTGACACAGTCATTGGGGAGTGACACAGTCACCGGGGAGTGACACAGCCATCAGGGAGTGACACAGCCACAACCATCGGAGAGTGACACAACCACCGGGGAGTGACACAGCCATCGGGGAGTGACACAGCCACCGGGGAGCAATACAGCCACCAGAGAGTGACACAGCCATCGGGGAGCGACATTGCCATCGGGAAGTGACACAGCCAGCGGGGAGTGACACAGCCATCGGGGAGTGACACAGCCAACGAGGAGTGACACAGTCACCGGGGAGTGACACAGTCATCGGCGAGTGACACAGTCACTGGGGAGTGACACAGCCACAGCCATTGGGGAGTGACACAGTCATCGGGGAGTGACACAGTCACTGGGGAGTGACACAGTCACCGGGGAGTGACACAGTCACCGGGGAGTGACACAGTCACCGGGGAGTGACACAGCCATCAGGGAGTGACACAGCCATCGGGGAGTGACACAGCCACAGCCATCGGGGAGCGACACAACCACCGGGGAGTGACACAGCCATCGGGGAGTGACACAGCCACCGGGGAGCAATACAGCCACCAGAGAGTGACACAGCCATCGGGGAGCGACATTGCCATCGGGAAGTGACACAGCCAGCGGGGAGTGACACAGCCATCGGGGAGCGACATTGCCATCGGGAAGTGACACAGCCATCGGGGAGTGACACAGCCATCGGGGAGCGACACAGCCATCGGGGAGCGACACAGCCATCGGGGAGCGACACAGCCATCGGGGAGCGACACAGCCATCGGGGAGTGACACAGCCATCGGGGAGCGACACAGCCATCGGGGAGCGACACAGCCATCGGGGAGTGACACAGCCATCGGGGAGTGACACAGCCAACGGAGAGTGACACTGCCACAGCCATCAGGGAGCGACACAACCATCGGGGAGTGACACAGCCAACGGAGAGTGACACAGCCACAGCCACCGGGGAGCGACACAGCCATCGGGGAGTGACACAGCCACAGCCACTGGGGAGTGACACAGCCACAGCCACCGGGGAGCGACACAGCCACAGCCACCGGGGAGTGACACAGCCACCGGGGAGTGACACAGCCACAGGGGAGTGACACAGCCACCGGGGAGTGACACAGCCACCGGGGAGTGTCACAGTCACCGGAGAGTGACACAGCCACCGGAGAGTGACACAGCCACAGCCACAGGGGAGTGACACAGTTATCGGGGAGTGACACAGCCATCGGGGAGCGACACAGCCATCGGGGAGTGACACAGCCACCGGGGAGTGACACAGCCACAGCCACAGGGGAGTGACACAGTTATCGGGGAGCGACAGAACCACAGTCAACAGGGAGTGACACAGCCATCGGGGAGTGACACAGCCAACGGAGAGTGACACAGCCATCGGGGAGTGACACAGCCATCGGGGAGTGACACAGCCACCGGGGAGTGACACAGCCACCGGGGAGTGACACAGCCATCGGGGAGCGACACAGTCATCGGGGAGTGTCATAGTCACCGGGGAGTGACACAGCCATCGGGGAGTGACACAGCCATTGGGGAACGACACAGCCATCGGGGAGTGACACAGCCATCGGAGGGTGACACAGCCACCGGGGAGTGACACAGCCATCGGGGAGTGACACAGCCATCGGGGAGCGAAACAGCCAAAGTCACCAGGGAGTGACACAGCCACCGGGGAGAGACAAAGCCATCGGGGACTGTCACAGTCATCGGAGAGTGACACAGTCATTGGGGAGTGACACAGCCATCGGGGAGTGACAAAGCCATCGGGGACTGTCACAGTCATCGGAGAGTGACACAGTCATTGGGGAGTGACACAGTCATCGGGGAGTGACACAACCATCGGGGAGCGAAATAGCCAAAGTCACCAGGGAGTGACAGAGCCACAGCAACCGGGGAGTGACACAGCCACCGGGGAGTGACTCAGCTACCGGGGAGTGACACAGCCACAGCAACCGGGGAGTGACACAGCCACCGGGGAGTGACTCAGCTACCGGGGAGTGACACAGCCATCGGGGAGTGACACAGCCATCGGGGAGCGAAACAGCCATCGGGGAGCGACACAGCCATCGGGGAGCGACACAGCCATCGGGGAGCGACACAGCCATCGGGGAGCGACACAGCCATCGGGGAGTGACACAGCCATCGGGGAGCGACACAGCCAACGGAGAGTGACACAGCCATCGGGGAGTGACACAGCCAACGGAGAGTGACACAGCCACTGGGGAGTGACACAGCCACAGCCATCGGGGAGCGACACAGCCATCGGGGAGTGACACAGCCATCGGGGAGCGACACAGCCAACGGAGAGTGACACAGCCACTGGGGAGTGACACAGCCACAGCCATCGGGGAGCGACACAGCCATCGGGGAGTGACACAGCCATCGGGGAGCGACACAGCCATCGGGGAGCGACACAGCCATCGGGGAGCGACACAGCCATCGGGGAGCGACACAGCCATCGGGGAGCGACACAGCCATCGGGGAGCAACACAGCCATCGGGGAGCAACACAGCCATCGGGGAGCGACACAGCCATCAGGGAGCGACACAGCCATCGGGGAGTGACACAGCCACAGCCATCGGGGAGCAACACAGCCATCGGGGAGCGACACAGCCATCAGGGAGCGACACAGCCATCGGGGAGTGACACAGCCACAGCCATCGGGGAGCAACACAGCCATCGGGGAGCGACACAGCCATCAGGGAGCGACACAGCCATCGGGGAGTGACACAGCCACAGCCATCGGGGAGTGACACAGTAACAGCCATCGGGGAGTGACACAGCCACAGCCACCGGGGAGTGACACAGCCATCAGGGAGCGACACAGCCATCGGGGAGTGACACAGCCACAGCCATCGGGGAGCAACACAGCCATCGGGGAGCGACACAGCCATCAGGGAGTGACACAGCCAACGGAGAGTGACACAGCCACAGCCATCGGGGAGTGACACAGCCACAGCCATCGGGGAGCAACACAGCCATCGGGGAGCGACACAGCCATCAGGGAGCGACACAGCCATCGGGGAGTGACACAGCCACAGCCACCGGGGAGTGACACAGCCACAGCCACCGGGGAGCGACACAGCCACAGCCACCGGGGAGTGACACAGCCACAGCCATCGGGGAGTGACACAGCCACCGGGGAGTGACACAGCCATCGGGGAGTGACACAGCCACCGGGGAGTGACACAGCCATCGGGGAGTGACACAGCCATCGGGGAGTGACACAGCCATCGGGGAGCGACACAGCCATCGGGGAGTGACACAGCCATCGGGGAGTGACACAGCCACAGCCACAGGGGAGTGACACAGCCATCGGGGAGTGACACAGCCATCGGGCAGTGACACAGCCATCGGGGAGTGACACAACCATCGGGGAGTGACAAAGTCACCGGGGAGTGACACAGCCACAGCCACCGGGGAGCGACACAGCCACAGCCACCGGGGAGTGACACAGCCACCGGGGAGTGACACAGCCACCGGGGAGTGACACAGCCACAGGGGAGCGACACAGCTATCGGGGAGCGACACAGCCATCGGGGAGCGACACAGCCATCGGGGAGTGACACAGCCACAGGGGAGTGACACAGCCATCGGGGAGCGACACAGCCACAGCCATCGGGGAGCGACACAGCCACCGGTGAGTGACACAGTAACAGCCATCGGGGAGCGACACAGCCACAGCCATCGGGGAGTGACACAGCCATCGGGGAGCGACACAGCCACAGCCACCGGGGAGCGACACAGCCACAGCCACCGGGGAGTGACACAGCCACCGGTGAGTGACACAGCCACAGGGGAGTGACACAGCCATCGGGGAGTGACACAGCCATCGGAGAGTGACACAGCCATCGGGGAGCGACACAGCCATCAGGGAGTGACACAGCCACCGGTGAGTGACACAGCCATCGGGGAGTGACACAGCCACCGGTGAGTGACACAGCCATCGGGGAGTGACACAGCCACCGGTGAGTGACACAGCCATCGGGGAGTGACACAGCCATCGGGGAGTGACACAGCCATCGGGGAGTGACACAGCCACCGGTGAGTGACACAGCCACAGGGGAGTGACACAGCCATCGGGGAGTGACACAGTCCCAGCCACCGGGGAGTGACACAGCCACCGGGGAGTGACACAGTCACCGTGGAGTGACACAGTCACCGTGGAGTGACACAGTCCCAGCCACCGGGGAGTGACACAGTCACCGTGGAGTGACACAGTCACTGTGGAGTGACACAGTCCCAGCCACCGGGGAGTGACACAGTCATCGGAGAGTGACACAGCCATCGGGGAGTGACACAACCACCGGGGAGTGACACAGCCATCGGGGAGTGACACAGTCATCGGAGAGTGACACAGCCATCGGGGAGTGACACAACCACCGGGGAGTGACACAGCCATCGGGGAGTGACACAGCCATCGGGGAGCGATACAGCCATCGGGGAGTGACACAGCCATCGGGGAGCGACATTGCCATCGGGAAGTGACACAGCCATCGGGGAGTGACACAGCCATCGGGGAGCGACATTGCCATCGGGAAGTGACACAGCCATCGGGGAGTGACACAGCCATCGGGGAGTGACACAGCCATCGGGGAGTGACACAGCCATCGGGGAGCGATACAGCCATCGGGGAGTGACACAGCCATCGGGGAGCGACACAGCCACAGCCACTGGGGAGTGACACAGCCACAGCCATCGGGGAGCGACACAGCCATCGGGGAGTGACACAGCCATCGGGGAGCAACACAGCCATCGGGGAGCAACACAGCCATCGGGGAGCGACACAGCCATCGGGGAGCGACACAGCCATCGGGGAGTGACACAGCCATCGGGGAGTGACACAGCCATCGGGGAGCGACACAGCCATCGGGGAGTGACACAGCCACAGCCATCGGGGAGCGACACAGCCATCGGGGAGTGACACAGCCACAACCATCGGGGAGTGACACAGCCACAACCATCGGGGAGTGACACAGCCATCGGGGAGTGACACAGCCACAGCCACCGGGGAGTGACACAGCCACAGCCACCGGGGAGCGACACAGCCACAGCCACCGGGGAGTGACACAGCCACCGGGGAGTGACACAGCCATCGGGGAGTGACAGAGCCACAGCCACCGGGGAGTGACACAGCCATCGGATAGTGACACAGCCACCGGAGAGTGACACAGTAACCGGGGAGAGACACAGTAACCGGGGAGAGACACAGCCAAAGCCATCGGAGAGTGACACAGCCACTGGGGAGGGAGACAGCCACAGGGGAGTGACAGAGCCACAGCCATCGGGGAGTGACACAACCACCGGGGAGTGACACAGCCACAGCCATCGGGGAGTGACACAACCACCGGGGAGTGACTCAGCTACCGGGGAGTGACACAGCCACCGGGGAGTGACACAGCCATCGGGGAGCGAAACAGCCATCGGGGAGCGACACAGCCATCGGGGAGCGACACAGCCATCGGGGAGCGACACAGCCATCGGGAAGTGACACAGCCATCGGGGAGCGACACAGCCATCGGGGAGCGACACAGCCATCGGGGAGTGACACAGCCATCGGGGAGCGACACAGCCACAGCCACTGGGGAGTGACACAGCCACAGCCATCGGGGAGCGACACAGCCATCGGGGAGTGACACAGCCATCGGGGAGCGACACAGCCACCGGGGAGTGAAACAGCCACAGCCACTGGGGAGTGACACAGCCACAGCCACCGGGAAGTGACACAGCCATCGGGGAGTGACACATCCATCGGGGAGTGACACAGCCATCGGAGAGTGACTCAGCTACCGGGGAGTGACACAGCCATCGGGGAGTGACACAGCCATCGGAGAGGGACACAGCCATCGGGGAGTGACACAGCTACCGGGGAGTGACACAGCCACTGGGGAGTGACACAGCCACAGCCACTGGGGAGTGACACAGCCACAGCCACCGGGGAGTGACACAGCCATCGGGGAGTGACACAGCCACCGGGGAGTGACACAGCCATCGGGGAGTGACACAGCCACTGGGGAGGGAGACAGCCACCGGGGAGTGACACAGCCAAAGCCATCGGAGAGTGACACAGCCACTGGGGAGGGAGACAGCCACCGGGGAGTGTCACAGTCACTGGGGAGTGACACAGCCACAGCCATTGGGGAGTGACACAGCCACCGGGGAGTGACACAGTCACCGGGGAGTGACACAGCCATCGGGGAGTGACACAGTCACCGGGGAGTGACACAGCCATCGGGGAGCGACACAGCCACAACCATCGGGGAGTGACACAGCCAACGGAGAGTGACACAGCCACAGCCATCGGGGAGTGACACAGCCATCGGGGAGCGACACAGCCACAGCCACCGGGGAGCGACACAGCCACAGCCATCGGGGAGCGACACAGCCACAGCCACCGGGGAGTGACACAGCCATCGGGGAGCGACACAGCCACAGCCACTGGGGAGTGACACAGCCACAGCCACCGGGGAGTGACACAGCCACAGCCACCGGGGAGCGACACAGCCACAGGGGAGTGACACAGCCACAGCCACCGGGGAGCGACACAGCCATCAGGGAGTGACACAGCCACAGGGGAGTGACACAGCCACAGCCACCGGGGAGTGACACAGCCATCGGGGAGCGACACAGCCATCGGGGAGCGACACAGCCACAGCCATCGGGGAGCGACACAGTAACAGCCACCGGGGAGTGACACAGCCACAGCCACCGGGGAGTGACACAGCCATCGGGGAGCGACACAGCCACAGGGGAGTGACACAGCCACCGGGGAGTGACACAGCCATCGGGGAGTGACACAGCCATCGGGGAGTGACACAGCCATCGGGGAGTGACACAGCCATCGGAGAGTGACACAGCCATCGGGGAGTGACACAGCCACAGGGGAGTGACACAGCCACCGGGGAGTGACACAGCCATCGGGGAGTGACACAGCCATCGGGGAGTGACACAGCCATCGGGGAGTGACACAGCCATCGGGGAGTGACACAGCCATCGGGGAGTGACACAGCCACCGGGGAGAGACACAGCCAAAGCCATCGGAGAGTGACACAGCCACTGGGGAGTGACACAGCCATCGGGGAGTGTCACAGTCACCGGGGAGTGACACAGCCACCGGGGAGTGACACAGCCACAGCCACAGGGGAGTGACACAGTCATCGGGGAGCGAAACAGCCAAAGTCACCAGGGAGTGACACAGCCACCGGGGAGTGACACAGCAACTGGGGAGTGACACAGTCATCGGGGAGTGTCACAGCAACCGGGGAGAGACACAGCAACCGGGGAGAGACAAAGCCATCGGGGACTGTCACAGTCATCGGAGAGTGACACAGCAACTGGGGAGTGACACAACCATCGGGGAGTGACAAAGTCACCGGGGAGTGACACAGTCATTGGGGAGTGACACAACCATCGGGGAGTGACAAAGTCACCGGGGAGTGACAAAGCCATCGGGGAGTGACACAACCATCGGGGAGCGAAATAGCCAAAGTCACCAGGGAGTGACAGAGCCACAGCAACCGGGGAGTGACACAGCCACCGGGGAGTGACTCAGCTACCGGGGAGTGACACAGCCATCGGGGAGCGAAACAGCCATCGGGGAGCGACACAGCCATCGGGGAGCGACACAGCCATCGGGGAGTGACACAGCCATCGGGGAGCGACATTGCCATCGGGAAGTGACACAGCCATCGGGGAGCGACACAGCCATCGGGGAGTGACACAGCCATCGGGGAGCGACACAGCCATCGGGGAGTGACACAGCCATCGGGGAGCGACACAGCCACAGCCACTGGGGAGTGACACAGCCACAGCCATCGGGGAGCGACACAGCCATCGGGGAGTGACTCAGCCATCGGGGAGCAACACAGCCATCGGGGAGTGACACAGCCATCGGGGAGCGACACAGCCATCGGGGAGTGACACAGCCACAGCCACCGGGGAGTGACACAGCCACAGCCACCGGGGAGCGACACAGCCACAGCCACAGGGGAGTGACACAGTTATCGGGGAGTGACACAGTCATCGGGGAGCAACACAGCCATCGGGGAGTGACACAGCCACAGTCTCCAGGGAGTGACACAGCCACTGGGGAGTGACATAGTCACCGGGGAGTGACAGTCATCGGGGAGTGACACAGTCATCGGGGAGTGGCACAGCCACCGGGGAGTGACACAGCCATCGGGGAGCGAAACAGCCATCGGGGAGCGACACAGCCATCGGGGAGCGACACAGCCATCGGGGAGCGACACAGCCATCGGGAAGTGACACAGCCATCGGGGAGCGACACAGCCATCGGGGAGCGACACAGCCACAGCCACTGGGGAGTGACACAGCCACAGCCATCGGGGAGCGACACAGCCATCGGGGAGTGACACAGCCATCGGGGAGCGACACAGCCATCGGGGAGTGACACAGCCATCGGGGAGTGACACAGCCATCGGGGAGTGACACAGCCATCGGGGAGTGACACAGCCATCGGGGAGCGACACAGCCATCGGGGAGTGACACAGCCATCGGGGAGTGACACAGCCATCGGGGAGTGACACAGTCACTGGGGAGTGACACAGCCATCGGGGAGTGACACAGCCACCGGAGAGTGACACAGCCACAGGGGAGTGACACAGCCATCGGGGAGTGACACAGCCATCAGGGAGCGACACAGCCACCGGGGAGTGACACAGCCAAAGCCATCGGATAGTGACACAGCCATCGGGGAGTGACACAGCCATCGGGGAGTGACACAGCCATCGGGGAGTGACACAGTCACCGGGGAGTGACACAGCCACAGCCACAGGGAGTGACACAGCCACAGCCATCGGGGAGCGACATTGCCATCGGGAAGTGACACAGCCATCGGGGAGTGACACAGCTATCGGGGAGTGACACAGTCACCGGAGAGTGACACAGTCACCGAGGAGTGACACAGCCATCGGGGAGTGACACAGCCATTGGGGAGTGACACATCCATCCGGGAGTGACACTGTCACCGGGGAGTGACACAGCCATCGGGGAGTGACACAGCCATCGGGGAGTGACACTGTCACCGGGGAGTGACACAGCCAAGGGGAGTGACACAGCCACAGCCATCGGGGAGTGACACAGCAACCGGGGAGTGACACAGCAACCGGGGAGTGACACAGCCACCGGGGAGTGACACAGTCACCGGGGAGTGACACAGCCACAGCCACCGGGGAGTGACACAGTCACCGGGGAGTGACACAGCCACAGCCACCGGGGAGTGACACAGCCATCGGGGAGTGACAGAGCCACAGCCACTGGGGAGTGACACAGCCTTCGGGGAGTGACACAGTCACCGGGGAGTGACACAGCCACAGCCACCGGGAAGTGACACAGCCACCGGAGAGTGACACAGCCATCGGGGAGTGACACAGCCACTGGGGAGTGACACAGCCATCGGGGAGTGACACAGCCATCGGGGAGTGACACAGCCATCGGGGAGTGACACAGCCACTGGGGAGTGACACAGCCATCGGGGAGTGACACAGCCATCGGGGAGTGTCACAGCCACCGGGGAGTGACACAGCCATCGGGGAGTGTCACAGTCACTGGGGAGTGACACAGCCATCGGGGAGTGACACAGCCATCGGGGAGCAACACAGCCATCGGGGAGTGACACAGCCATCGGGGAGTGACACAGCCATCGGGGAGCGACACAGCCATCGGGGAGTGACACAGCCATCGGGGAATGACACAGCTATCGGGGAGCGACACAGCCATCGGGGAGTGACACAGCCACCGGGGAGTGACACAGCCACAGCCACCGGGGAGTGACACAGCCACAGCCACCGGGGAGCGACACAGCCACAGCCATTGGGGAGTGACACAGTCATCGGGGAGTGACACAGCCACAGGGGAGTGACACAGCCATTGGGGAGTGACACAGCCATCGGGGAGTGACACAGCCACAGGGGAGTGACACAGCCATCGGGGAGCGACACAGCCAGAGCCACCGGGGAGTGACACAGCTATCGGAGAGCGACACAGCCATCAGGGAGTGACACAGCCATCGGGGAGTGACACAGCCACAGCCATCGGGGAGCGACACAGCCACAGCCATCGGGGAGCGACACAGTAACAGCCACCGGGGAGTGACACAGCCACAGCCACCGGGGAGTGACACAGCCACAGCCACCGGGGAGTGACACAGCCATCGGGGAGCGACACAGCCACAGCCACCGGGGAGTGACACAGCCACAGCCATTGGGGAGTGACACAGCCACCGGGGAGTGACACAGCCATCGGGGAGCGACACAGCCACAGCCACCGGGGAGTGACACAGCCACCGGGGAGTGACACAGCCACAGCCACCGGGGAGTGACACAGCCACAGCCACCGGAGAGGGACACAGCTACCGGGGAGTGACACAGCCACCGGGGAGTGACACAGCCACTGGGGAGTGACACAGCCACCGGGGAGTGACACAGCCACTGGGGAGTGACACAGCCACCGGGGAGTGACGCAGCCACTGGGGACTGACACAGCCACTGGGGAGTGACACAGCCACAGCCACCGGGAAGTGACACAGCCATCGGGGAGTGACAGAGCCATCCGGGAGCGACACAGCCATCGGGGAGCGATACAGCCATCGGGGAGTGACACAGCCATCGGGGAGTGACACAGCCACAGCCACCGGGGAGTGACACAGCCACAGCCACCGGGGAGTGACACAGCCACCGGTGAGTGACACAGCCACAGGGGAGTGACACAGCCACCGGGGAGCGACACAGCCACAGCCACCGGGGAGTGACACAGCCACAGGGGAGTGACACAGCCACCGGTGAGTGACACAGCCACAGCCACCGGGGAGCGACACAGCCACAGCCACCGGGGAGCGACACAGCCACAGCCACCGGGGAGTGACACAGCCACAGCCATTGGGGAGTGACACAGTCATCGGGGAGTGACACAGCCACAGCCAAGGGGAGTGACACAGCCACAGCCACCGGGGAGTGACACAGCCACAGCCACTGGGGAGTGACACAGCCATCGGGGAGCGACACAGCCATCGGGGAGTGACACAGCCACAGCCATCGGAGAGCGACACAGCCACAGGGGAGTGACACAGCCACAGCCACCGGGGAGTGACACAGCCATCGGGGAGTGACAGAGCCACAGCCACAGGGGAGTGACACAGCTATCGGAGAGTGACACAGCCATCGGGGAGCGACACAGCCATCGGGGAGCGACACAGCCACAGCCACCGGGGAGTGACACAGCCACAGCCACCGGGGAGTGACACAGCCACCGGTGAGTGACACAGCCACCGGAGAGTGACACAGCCACTGGGGAGGGAGACAGCCACAGCCATCGGGGAGTGACACAGCCATCGGGGAGTGACACAGCCACAGCCATCGGGGAGCGACACAGCCATCGGGGAGCGACACAGCCATCAGGGAGTGACACAGCCATCGGGGAGTGACACAGCCATCGGGGAGCGACACAGCCATCAGGGAGTGACACAGCCATCGGGGAGTGACACAACCATCGGGGAGTGACACAACCACCGGTGAGTGACACAACCATCGGAGAGTGACACAACCATCGGGGAGTGACACAGCCACAGCCACCGGGGAGTGACACAGCCACAGCCACCGGGGAGTGACACAGCCACCGGGGAGTGACACAGCCACAGCCATCGGGGAGTGACACAGCCACAGCCACCGGGGAGTGACACAGCCACTGGGGAGTGACACAGCCATCGGGGAGTGACACAGCCATCGGGGAGTGACACAGCCACTGGGGAGTGACACAGCCATCGGGGAGTGACACAGCCATCGGGGAGTGACACAGCCATCGGGGAGTGACACAGCCACTGGGGAGTGACACAGCCATCGGGGAGTGACACAGCCATCGGGGAGTGACACAGCCAAAGCCACCGGAGAGTGACACAGTAACCGGGGAGAGACACAGCCAAAGCCATCGGGGAGTGACACAGCCATCGGGGAGTGTCACAGCCATCGGGGAGTGACACAGCCACCGGGGAGTGACACAGCCATCGGGGAGTGACACAGTCACCGGGGAGTGACACAGCCACCGGGGAGTGACACAGCCATCGGGGAGTGACACAGCCATCGGGGAGTGACACAGCCACCGGGGAGTGACACAGTCACCGGGGAGTGACACAGCCATCGGGGAGTGACACAGCCATCGGGGAGTGACACAGCCATCGGGGAGTGACACAGCCACCGGGGAGTGACACAGCCACAGCCATCGGGGAGTGACACTGTCACTGGGGAGTGACACAGCCACAGCCACAGGGAGTGACACAGCCACAGCCATCGGGCAGTGACACAGTCACCGAGGAGTGACACAGCCATTGGGAAGTGACACATCCATCGGGGAGTGACACTGTCACCGGGGAGTGACACAGCCATCGGGGAGTGACACAGCCATCGGGGAGTGACACTGTCACCGGGGAGTGACACAGCCAAGGGGAGTGACACAGCCATCGGGGAGTGACACAGCCATCGGGGAGTGACACTGTCACCGGGGAGTGACACAGCCAAGGGGAGTGACACAGCCATCGGGGAGTGACACTGTCACCGGGGAGTGACACAGCCAAGGGGAGTGACACAGCCATCGGGGAGTGACACAGCCACAGCCACTGGGGAGTGACACAGCCATCGGGGAGTGACACAGCCACAGCCACCGGAGAGTGACACAGCCATCGGGGAGGGACACAGCCAAAGCCATCGGATAGTGACACAGCCACCGGAGAGTGACACAGTAACCGGGGAGTGACACAGTAACCGGGGAGAGACACAGCCAAAGCCATCGGAGAGTGACACAGCCACTGGGGAGGGAGACAGCCACCGGGGAGTGACACAGCCATCGGGGAGTGACACAGTTATCAGGGAGCGACACAGCCATCGGGGAGTGTCACAGTCACCGGGGAGTGACACAGCCATCGGGGAGTGACACAGCCACAGCCACAGGGAGTGACACAGCCATCGGGCAGTGACACAGTCACCGAGGAGTGACACAGCCATCGGGGAGTGACACAGCCATTGGGGAGTGACACAGCCATCGGGGAGTGACACAGCCATTGGGGAGTGACACATCCATCGGGGAGTGACACTGTCACCGGGGAGTGACACAGCCATCGGGGAGTGACACTGTCATCGGGGAGTGACACAGCCATCGGGGAGTGACACAGCCAAGGGGAGTGACACAGCCATCGTGGAGTGACACAGCCACAGCCATCGGGGAGTGACACAGTCATCGGGGAGTGACACAGCCAAGGGGAGTGACACAGCCATCGGGGAGTGACACAGCCATCGGGGAGTGACACAGCCATCGGGGAGTGACACTGTCATCGGGGAGTGACACAGCCATCGGGGAGTGACACAGCCAAGGGGAGTGACACAGCCATCGGGGAGTGACACAGCCAAGGGGAGTGACACAGCCATCGGGGAGTGACACAGCAACCGGGGAGTGACACAGCCACCGGGGAGTGACACAGCCATCGGGGAGTGACACAGCCATCGGGGAGTGACACAGCCACAGCCACCGGGGAGTGACACAGCCATCGGGGAGCGACACAGCCACAGCCACCGGGGAGTGACACAGCCACAGCCACCGGGGAGTGACACAGCCACAGCCACCGGGGAGTGACACAGCCACAGCCACCGGGGAGTGACACAGCCACAGCCACCGGGGAGTGACACAGTCACCGGGGAGTGACACAGCCACAGCCACCGGGGAGTGACACAGCCATCGGGGAGTGACACAGCCACCGGGGAGTGACACAGCCTTCGGGGAGTGACACAGTCACCGGGGAGCGACACAGCCTTCGGGGAGTGACACAGCCACTGGGGAGTGACACAGCCACAGCCACCGGGGAGTGACACAGCCACAGCCACCGGGGAGTGACACAGCCACAGCCACCGGAGAGGGACACAGTCACCGGGGAGTGACACAGCCACTGGGGACTGACACAGCCACAGCCACCGGGAAGTGACACAGCCACAGCCACCGGAGAGGGACACAGCCACAGCCACCGGGAAGTGACACAGCCACAGCTACCGGGGAGTGACACAGCCATCGGGGAGTGACACAGCTACCGGGGAGTGACACAGCCACTGGGGAGTGACACAGCCACTGGGGAGTGACACAGCCACAGCCACTGGGGAGTGACACAGCCACCGGGGAGTGACACAGCCACAGCCAAGGGGAGTGACACAGCCACCGGGGAGTGACACAGTCACCGGGGAGTGACACAGCCATCGGGGAGTGAAACAGCCATCGGGGAGTGAAACAGCCACAGCCACTGGGGAGTGACACAGCCACCGGGGAGTGACACAGCCTTCGGGGAGTGACACAGTCACTGGGGAGTGACACAGCCACAGCCACCGGGAAGTGACACAGCCACAGCCACCGGAGAGGGACACAGCCATCGGAGAGTGACTCAGCTACCGGGGAGTGACGCATCCACTGGGGACTGACACAGCCACTGGGGAGTGACACAGCCACAGCCACTGGGGAGTGACACAGCCACCGGGGAGTGACACTGTCACCGGGGAGTGACACAGCCAAGGGGAGTGACACAGCCATCATGGAGTGACACAGCCACAGCCATCGGGGAGTGACACAGCCACAGCCACCGGGGAGTGACATAGTCACCGGGGAGTGACACAGCCACAGCCACCGGGGAGTGACACAGCCACCGGGGAGTGACACAGCCACAGCCACCGGGGAGTGACACAGCCACAGCCACCGGAGAGTGACACAGCCATCGGGGAGTGACACAGTCACCGGAGAGTGACACAGCCATCGGGGAGTGACTCAGCCACCGGGGAGTGAAACAGCCACCGGAGAGTGACACAGCCATCGGGGAGTGACTCAGCCACCGGGGAGTGACACAGCCTTCGGGGAGTGACTCAGTCACCGGGGAGTGACTCAGTCACCGGGGAGTGACACAGCCATCGGAGGGTGACACAGCCATCGGAGGGTGACACAGCCACCGGGGAGTGACACAGCCATCCGGGAGTGACACAGCCTTCGGGGAGTGACTCAGCCACCGGGGAGTGACTCAGTCACCGGGGAGTGACACAGCCACAGCCACCGGGGAGTGACACAGCCATCGGGGAGTGACACAGCTACCGGGGAGTGACGCAGCCATCGGGGCGTGACACAGCCACAGCCATCAGGGGGTTACACAGCCATCGGGGAGCAACACAGCCATCGGGGAGTGACACAGCCATCGGGGAGTGACACAGACACAGCCATCGGGGAGTGCCACAGCCATCGGGGAGTTACACAGCCATCGGGGAGTAACACAGCCATCGGGGAGTGACACAGCCATCGGGGAGTTACGCAGCCATCGGGGAGTTACACAGCCATCGGGAAGCAACACAGCCATCGGGGAGTGACACAGCCATCGGGGAGTGACACAGCCAGCGGGGAGCGATATAGCCACCGGAGAGTGACACAGCCACCGGGGAGCGACATAGCCACTGGGGAGTGACACAGCCATTGGGGAGTGACACAACCATCGGGGAGCAACACAGCCATCGGGGAGCGACACCGCAACCAGAGATTGACACAGCCACAGCCACCAGGGTGCGACACAGCCACCGGGGAGTGACACAGCCACCGGGGAGTGACACAGCCACCGGGGAGTGACACAGCCTCCGGGAAGTGACACAGCCACCGGGGAGTGACACAGCCATCGGGGAGCGACACAACCACCGGGGAGTGACACAGCCACCGGGGAGTGACACAGCCACCGGGGAGTGACACAGCCACCGGGGAGTGACACAGCCTCCGGGAAGTGACACAACCACTGGGGAACGACACAGCCATCGGGGAGTGACACAGCCATTGGGGAGTGACACAGCCACCGGGGAGTGACACAGCCATCGGGGAGTGACACAGCCACCGGGGAGTGACACAGCCACCGGGGAGTGACACAGCCACCGGGGAGTGACACAGCCACCGGGGAGCGATACAGCCACCGGGGAGTGACACAGCCATCGGGGAGTGACACAGCCATCGGGGAGTGACACAGCCACAAGGGTGCGACACAGCCACCAGGGAGTGACACAACCATCGGGGAGTGACACAGCCATCGGGGAGTGACACAACCATTGGGGAGTGACACAGCCATCGGGGAGTGACACAACCATCGGGGAGTGACACAGCCACTGGGGAACGACACAGCCATCGGGCAGTGACACAGTCACCGAGGAGTGACACAGCCATTGGGGAGTGACACAGCCACCGGGGTGCGACACAGCCACCGGGGAGTGACACAGCCACCGGGGAGTGACACAACCACTGGGGAACGACACAGCCATCGGGGAGTGACACAGCCACAGCCATCGGGAGTGACACAGCCACAGCCATCGGGGAGCGACATTGCCATCGGGAAGTGACACAGCCATCGGGGAGCGACACAGCCACAGCCACCGGGGAGTGACACAGCCATCGGGGAGCGACACAGCCACAGCCATCGGGGAGTGACACAGCCATCGGGGAGTGACACAGCCACCGGGGAGTGACACAGCCATCGGGGAGCGACACAGCCACCGGGGAGTGACACAGCCATCGGAGAGTGACACAGCCATCGGGGAGTGAAACAGCCACAGGGGAGTGACACAGCCACCGGGGAGTGACACAGCCTTCGGGGAGTGACACAGTCACCGGGGAGTGACACAGCCACTGGGGACTGACACAGCCACTGGGGAGTGACACAGCCACAGCCACTGGGGAGTGACACAGCCACAGCCACCGGGAAGTGACACAGCCATCGGGGAGTGACACAGCTACCGGGGAGTGACGCAGCCACTGGGGACTGACACAGCCACTGGGGAGTGACACAGCCACTGGGGAGTGACACAGCCACAGCCACCGGGGAGTGACACAGCCACAGCCAAGGGGAGTGACACAGCCACCGGGGAGTGACACAGCCACTGGGGACTGACACAGCCTTCGGGGAGTGACACAGTCACCGGGGAGTGACACAGCCACTGGGGACTGACACAGCCACTGGGGAGTGACACAGCCACAGCCACTGGGGAGTGACACAGCCACAGCCACCGGGAAGTGACACAGCCATCGGGGAGTGACACAGCTACCGGGGAGTGACGCAGCCACTGGGGACTGACACAGCCACTGGGGAGTGACGCAGCCACTGGGGAGTGACACAGCCACAGCCACCGGGGAGTGACACAGCCACAGCCAAGGGGAGTGACACAGCCACCGGGGAGTGACACAGCCACTGGGGACTGACACAGCCACTGGGGAGTGACACAGCCACAGCCACCGGGAAGTGACACAGCCACCGGGGAGTGACACAGCCACAGCCAAGGGGAGTGACACAGCCACCGGGGAGTGACACAGCCATCAGGGAGTGACACAGCCTTCGGGGAGTGACACAGCCACCGGGGAGTGACACAGCCTTCGGGGAGTGACACAGCCACTGGGGACTGACACAGCCACTGGGGAGTGACACAGCCACAGCCACCGGGAAGTGACACAGCCATCGGGGAGTGACACAGCTACCGGGGAGTGACGCAGCCACTGGGGAGTGACACAGCCACTGGGGAGTGACACAGCCACAGCCACCGGGGAGTGACACAGCCACAGCCAAGGGGAGTGACACAGCCACCGGGGAGTGACACAGCCACTGGGGACTGACACAGCCACTGGGGAGTGACACAGCCACAGCCACCGGGAAGTGACACAGCCACCGGGGAGTGACACAGCCATCGGGGAGTGACACAGCCACAGCCAAGGGGAGTGACACAGCCACCGGGGAGTGACACAGCCATCAGGGAGTGACACAGCCTTCGGGGAGTGACACAGCCACCGGGGAGTGACACAGCCTTCGGGGAGTGACACAGCCACTGGGGAGTGACACAGCCACAGCCACCGGGAAGTGACACAGCCACCGGAGAGGGACACAGCCATCGGAGAGTGACTCAGCTACCGGGGAGTGACACAGCCACAGGGGAGTGACACAGCCACAGCCACTGGGGAGTGACACAGCCACCGGGGAGTGACACAGCCACAGCCACTGGGGAGTGACACAGCCACCGGGGAGTGACACAGCCACAGCCACTGGGGAGTGACACAGCCACCGGGGAGTGACACAGCCACCGGTGAGTGACACAGCCACAGCCACAGGGGAGTGACACAGCCATCGGGGAGTGACACAGCCATCGGGGAGTGACACAGCCACCGGTGAGTGACACAGCCACAGCCACAGGGGAGTGACACAGCCATCGGGGAGTGACACAGCCATCGGGGAGTGACAGAGCCACAGCCACAGGGGAGTGACACAGCTATCGGAGAGTGACACAGCCATCGGGGAGCGACACAGCCATCAGGGAGTGACACAGCCACAGGGGAGTGACACAGTTATCGGGGAGTGACACAGCCAGCGGGGAGTGACACAGCCATCGGGGAGTGACACATCCATCGGGGAGTGACACTGTCACCGGGGAGTGACACAGCCAAGGGGAGTGACACAGCCACAGCCACCGGGGAGTGACACAGTCACCGGGGAGTGACACAGCCACAGCCACCGGGGAGTGACACAGCCACAGCCACCGGGGAGTGACACAGCCACAGCCACCGGGGAGTGACACAGCCATCGGAGAGTGACTCAGCTACCGGGGAGTGACACAGCCATCGGGGAGTGACACAGCCATCGGGGAGTGACACAGCTACCGGGGAGTGACACAGCCATCGGAGAGTGACTCAGCTACCGGGGAGTGACGCAGCCACCGGGGAGTGACGCAGCCACTGGGGACTGACACAGCCACTGGGGAGTGACACAGCCACAGCCACTGGGGAGTGACACAGCCATCGGGGAGTGACACAGTCACCGGGGAGTGACACAGTCACCGGGGAGTGACACAGCCACAGCCACCGGGGAGTGACACAGCCACAGCCACCGGGGAGTGACACAGCCACAGCCACCGGGGAGTGACACAGCCACCGGGGAGTGACATAGTCACCGGGGAGTGACATAGTCACCGGGGAGTGACACAGCCACAGCCACCGGGGAGTGACACAGCCACAGCCACCGGGGAGTGACACAGCCACAGCCACCGGGGAGTGACACAGCCATCGGAGAGTGACTCAGCTACCGGGGAGTGACACAGCCATCGGGGAGTGACACAGCTACCGGGGAGTGACACAGCCATCGGGGAGTGACACAGCTACCGGGGAGTGACACAGCCATCGGAGAGTGACTCAGCTACCGGGGAGTGACGCAGCCACCGGGGAGTGACGCAGCCACTGGGGACTGACACAGCCACTGGGGAGTGACACAGCCACAGCCACTGGGGAGTGACACAGCCACTGGGGAGTGACACAGCCATCGGGGAGTGACACAGTCACCGGGGAGTGACACAGCCACAGCCACTGGGGAGTGACACAGCCACAGCCACCGGGGAGTGACACAGCCACAGCCAAGGGGAGTGACACAGCCACAGCCAAGGGGAGTGACACAGTCACCGGAGAGTGACACAGCCATCGGGGAGTGACACAGCCACAGCCATTGGGGAGTGGCAAAGCCATCGGGGACTGACACAGCCATCGGAGAGTGACACAGCCATCGGGGAGCGATACAGCCACTGGGGAGTGACACAGCCATCGGGGAGTGACACAGCCTTCGGGGAGTGACACAGCCACAGCCACCGGAGAGGGACACAGCCTCCGGGGAGTGACACAGCCACAGCCACCGGGGAGTGACACAGCCATCGGGGAGTGACACAGCCATCGGGGCGTGACACAGCCACAGCCATCAGGGGGTTACACAGCCATCGGGGAGCAACACAGCCATCGGGGAGTGACACAGCCATCGGGGAGTGACACAGACACAGCCATCGGGGAGCAACACAGCCATCGGGGAGTGACACAGCCATCGGGGAGTGACACAGACACAGCCATCGGGGAGTGCCACAGCCATCGGGGAGTGACACAGCCATCGGGGAGTGCCACAGCCATCGGGGAGTTACACAGCCATCGGGGAGTGCCACAGCCATCGGGGAGTTACACAGCCATCGGGGAGTAACACAGCCATCGGGGAGTGACACAGCCATCGGGGAGCGATATAGCCACCGGAGAGTGACACAGCCACCGGGGAGCGACATAGCCACTGGGGAGTGACACAGCCATTGGGGAGTGACACAACCATCGGGGAGCAACACAGCCATCGGGGAGCGACACCGCAACCAGAGATTGACACAGCCACAGCCACCAGGGTGCGACACAGCCACCGGGGAGTGACACAGCCACCGGGGAGTGACACAGCCTCCGGGAAGTGACACAACCACTGGGGAACGACACAGCCATCGGGGAGTGACACAGCCATTGGGGAGTGACACAGCCACCAGGGAGTGACACAGCCATCGGGGAGTGACACAACCATCGGGGAGTGACACAGCCACTGGGGAACGACACAGCCATCGGGGAGTGACACAGCCACCGGGGAGTGACACAGCCATCGGGGAGCGACACAACCACCGGGGAGTGACACAGCCATCGGGGAGCGACACAGCAACCAGAGATTGACACAGCCACAGCCACCGGGGAGTGACACAGCCAGCGGGGAGTGACACAGCCATCGGGGAGTGACACAACCATCGGGGAGTGACACAGCCATCGGGGAGTGACACAGCCACAAGGGTGCGACACAGCCACCAGGGAGTGACACAACCATCGGGGAGTGACACAGCCACTGGGGAGTGACACAGCCATCGGGGAGTGACACAACCATCGGGGAGTGACACAACCATTGGGGAGTGACACAGTCACCGAGGAGTGACACAGCCAGTGGGGAGTGACACAGTCACCGGAGAGTGACACAGCCACCGGGGAGTGACACAACCACTGGGGAACGACACAGCCATCGGGGAGTGACACAGCCAGTGGGGAGTGACACAGTCACCGGGGAGTGACACAGCCACCGGGGAGTGACACAACCACTGGGGAACGACACAGCCATCGGGGAGTGACACAGCCACAGCCATCGGGAGTGACACAGCCACAGCCATCGGGGAGCGACATTGCCATCGGGAAGTGACACAGCCATCGGGGAGTGACACAGCCATCGGGGAGTGACACAGCCATCGGGGAGTGACACAGCCACCGGGAAGTGGCACAGCCATCGGGGAGCGACACAGCCACAGCCACCGGGGAGTGACACAGCCATCGGGGAGCGACACAGCCACAGCCATCGGGGAGTGACACAGCCATCGGGGAGTGACACAGCCACCGGGGAGTGACACAGCCATCGGGGAGCGACACATCCCCCGGGGAGCGACACAGCCATCGGGGAGCGACACAGCCATCGGGGAGCGACACAGCCACCGGGGAGTGACACAGCTACCGGGGAATGACACAGCTACCGGGGAGTGACGCAGCCACTGCCACTGGGGAGTGACACAGCCACAGCCACCGGAGAGTGACACAGCCATCGGGGAGCGGCACAGCCATCGGGGAGTGAAACAGCCATCGGGGAGCGGCACAGCCATCGGGGAGTGACACAGCTATCGGAGAGTGACACAGCCACAGTCATCGGGGAGTGACACAGCCATTGGGGATCGGCACAGCCATCGGGGAATGACACAGCCACCGGGAAGTGACACAGCCATTGGGGAGTGACACAGCCACGGCCATCGGGGAGCGACACAGCCATCGGGGAGCGACACAGCCATCAGGGAGCAACACAGCCATCGGGGAATGACACAGCCATCGGGGAATGACACAGCCACCCCTATACAGGTAAAATAAACAAAACAAACAGAACAGAGGGGAATGGAGGTAGAGGAGAGGAAGAGGGGGAGGGAGAAGCAGGTGCCTCACTGTTTCTTGAGGTGGGGAGGGTCCGTTATTCTGCTGCATGTGGAGGAGTTTTCACCAAAGGAGCTAGCACTGCCCAGGCATGGTTCAGGAATGGTTAATGTGAATGTCCTCTGGTTCGGGGACTTCAGTGTCCATCACCAACAGTGGTTCGGTAGCACCACTACTGTCCAAGCTGGCTGAGTCCTAAATCACATCGCTGCTAGACTGGGTCAGTGGCCGGTGGTGAGGGAACGAACAAGAGGGAAAAACATACTTGGCCTCATCCTCACCAACCTGCCTGTCCCAGATGCATCTGTCCATGACAGTATTGATAGGAGTGAGCACCACACAGTCATTGTTGAGACAAAGTCCCGCCTTTGTATTGAAGATACCCTCCATTGTGTTGTGTGGCACTACCACTGTGCTAAATGGGATAGATTTTGAACAGATCTAACAATCAAGACTGGACATCCATGAGGTGCTGTGGGCCATCAGCAGCAGCAGAATTGTACTCAAACACAATCTGTAACCTCATGGCCCGGCATATCCCCCACTCTACCATTACCATCAAGCCCGGGGATCAACCCTGGTTCACTGAACAGTGCAGGAGGGCATGCCAGGAGCAGCACCAGGCATACCTAAAAATGAGGTGTCAACCTGGTGAAGCTATAACACAGGACTACTTGTGTGCCAAACAGCATAAGCAGCAAGTGATAGACAGAGCTAAGTGATCCCACAACCAACAGATCAGGTCTAAGCTCTGCAGTCCTGCCATATCCAGTCGTGAATGCTGGTGGACAATTAAACAACTCACTGGAGGAGGAAACTCCACAAATATCCCCATCCTCAATGATGGGGGAGTCCAGCACATCAGTGCAAAAGATAAGGCTGAAGCATTTGCTACAAGCTTCAGCCAGAAGTGCCGAGTGGATGATCCATCTCAGCCTCCGCCGGAGATCCCCAACATCACAGATGCCAGTCTTCAGCCAATTCGATTCATTCCACGTGATATCTAGAAATGGCTGAAGGCACTGGATACTGCAAAGGCAATGCACCCTGACAATATTCCAGCAACAGTACTGAAGGCTTACACTCCAGAACTTGCTGTGTCCCTAGCCAAGCTGTTCCAGTACAGCTATAACACTGGCATCTACCCAGCTATATGGAAAATTGCCCAGGTGTGTCCTGTACACAAAAAGCAGGAAAAATCCAATCCGGCCAATTACCGCCCCATCAGTCCACTCTCCATCATCAGTAAAGTGCTGGAAGGGATCATCAACAGTGCTATAAAGTGGCACTTGCTTAGCAATAACCTGCTCACTGACGCCCAGTGGTTCCGCCAGGGCGATTCAACTCCTGACCTCATTATAGCCTTGGTTCAAACATGGCCAAAAGAGCTGAACTCCCGAGGTGAGGTGAGAGTGACTGCCCTTGACATCAAGGCAGCATTTGACTGAGTGTGGCTCAAGGAACCCTAGCAAAGCTAGAGTCAATGGGAATCAGGGGGGAAACTCTCCGCTGGTTGGAGTCATACCTAGCACAAAGGAAGATGGTTGTGTTTGTTAGAGGTCAGTCACCTCAGCTCCAGGACATCACTGAACCTGAGAAGTGCAAAGGTTTGGAGCATTTTGTGGCACATTTATGCTTTAGTGTTGCTTCAGTGAGCAGAGATGCTTCAGAGGTCCGACTCCAAGCAGGTCAATGGAGCTGCAACGGAACAGTCTCAGCTGTGGAAAAATGGTCACTTTTGACAAGCTTTTCCAAGTGTGTGGCTGCTTCTCTCCCCATCCCGTCTCCTCCTCACCCCACCACCCCCAGCACGTGCTTGTGGAAGTCCATCAGTCTGTCAACTATCCCCTCCTCTGGCTTTTTATTTTTTTGCAAAAATATACTTTATTCATAAATCTTCAAAAACATTTCGAACCATTTCAAATCAGCATTACAAAAATACAAACAGGTTCAACTTTTACAACATGAAACACAAGGTGTATCAGTACAAACAATGAATATTTCAATCATTGGCAGACATTCATTTTAATCTGTACAGCCTGAGGGGCTCTTTACAGTTCCCAGCCCCCCAGTGCACTGTGGCAGAAAGGTCTTAGGCAGCGACCCTTCCCCATTGTGCCTTTGCGGCGACTGCCCCAAGCTTTAGTGCGTCCCTCAGCATGTAGTCCTGGACCTTGGAATGTGCCAGTCTGCAACACTCGGTTGGGGACAACTCTTTGCACTGGAAGACCAACAAGTTTCGGGCAGACCAAAGAGCGCCTTTCACCGAGTTGCTGATCTTCCAGCTGCAGTTGATGTTTGTCTCGGTGTGTGTCCCTGGGAACAGCCCGTAGAGCACAGAGTCCTCTGTCACAGAACTGCTCGGGATGAACCTCGACAGCAACCACTGCATCTCTCTCCAGACCTTCTTTGCAAAGACACAATCTACAAGGAGGTGAACAACGGTCTCTTCCCCACCACAGCCACCTCGAGGGCAACATGCAGAGGGGGTGAGAATCCTGGCGTGTAGGAAGGATCTTACAGGGAGAGCCTTTCTCACTACCAGCCAAGCTACGTCTTGGTGCTTGTTGGAAAGTTCTGGCGATGAGGCATTCTGCCGAATGACTTTGTCAGTCTGCTCAGGGAACCATCCCACAGGATCCACCCTCTCCTTTTCCCTCAGGGCCTTAAAGACGTTACGTGCCAACCACTGCCTGACGGACTTGTGTTTCTCTGCATAAATTTTCCCACGAGGGACAGGTGGTACGGCACAGTCCAACTACTTGGAGCGTTCCGCGGCAGCGTGGCCAGACCCATCCTTCACAACACCGGGGACAGGTAGAACCTCAGCACTTAATGATACTTGGTGTTTGTGTACTGAGGGTCTACACACCGCTTGATGCAGCCGCACACAAAGCTGGCCATCAGTATGAGGGCGATGTTGGGCACGTTTTTATCCCCTTTATCTAGAGGCTTGTACATCATGTCCCTGCGGACACAATCCATTTTCGACCTCCAGATAAAGCGGAAGATGTCTCGGGTGATCGCCACCACACAGGAGTGTGGAATGGGCCAGACCTGCGCCACGTACAGCAACAGCGAGAGTGCCTCACACCTGATGACCAGGTTCTTACCCGCAATGGAGAGGGAGCGTCGCTCCCACATGCCCAGTTTCCTTTTCACCATAGACACTCACTCCTTCCAGTTTCTAACACATGCCCTGGTCCCTCCGAACCATATCCCCAGCACCTTCAGGCCGTCAGCCCTGACAGTGAAGGGGACAAAGGATCTGTCAGCCCAGTTCACAAAGAACATGGCCTCGCTCTTCCCATGATTTACCTTGGCTCCCGAGTTCGAACTGGTCCCAGATGTGGATCAGTCTGTGCACCGACAGCGGATCCGAGCAGAAGACGGCAACATCGTCCATGTACAGGGAGACTTTGATCTGAGTGCCTCTACTGCCTGGGATCGTCACTCCTCTTATGCCCGGATCCTTCCTGATGGACTCAGCAAAGGGTTCTATGCAACACACGAAAAGAACAGGCGAGAGAGGGCAGCCCTGCCTGATCCAGATTTAATCGGAAAGCTATCTGATTCCCACCCATTGATTGAGACTGCGTTACTGATGTTAGTGTAGAGCAGTTGGATCCAATTGCGAATTCCCTCCCCAAACCCCATTTTGGAGAGCACATCCACCATGTGGGTGTGTGATATTCTGTCAAAGGCCTTCTCCTGATCCAGGCTGATGAGGCAGGTGTCCACACCCCTGTCCTGTACATAGGCAATCGTATCCCTGAGCAGCACAAGGCTGTCAGAGATCTTCCTGCCCAGCACAGTGCAGGTCTGGTCAGGGTGAATCACCAATTCCCAGAGCAGATTTGACCCGATTGGCGATGACCTTGGACAGAATCTTATAGTCCACGTTCAACAGTGAAATGGGTCGCCAATTTCTAATTTCCTCCCTTTCCCCCTTGTGCTTGTAGATGAGGGTGATGATGCCTTTCCTCATGGATTCTGACATACTGCTGGCCAGGAACATACTCTCGTACACTTCTAGCAGGTCCGGGCCGATCCAGTCCCACAGAGCAGAACAACTCCGCCGGCAAGCCGTTGCTTCCAGGAGTTTTACTCTTCTCGAAGGACACAAGGGCCTCAGTCAGTTCGTCAGGAGTTAGCGGTTTGACCAGACTCTCCCGTGTACTGTCGTCTAAGACCTCCATGATAGAGGACAGGAAGGACTGGGAGGCCGTGCTGTCTGTGGACTTCACGTCATACAATCCGGCATAAAAGGATTTGCTGATCCTCAAAATGTCGGACTGCAATGACTTTACTGAGCCGTCTCCTTCCTTCAGGCTGCTGATCACAGAACTCTCTCTGTGTACCTTTTGGAAGAAGAAACATGAGCAGTGTCATCCTGCTCCACGGAGCGGACTCTGGAACGGAAGATGATCTTGGAGGCCTCCAAGGCAAAGAGCGAGGCTTGCTGGCTCTTCACCTCTTGAGTTCCTCCTTGACATCGACCACCATCGACTGCAGCCAGAGCAGATTCTGCATGTTTTTCTGGAGTCGGGACATTTCCCTCTGTTCCTTTCTAGCTTTCTGGGTGCCTTTGAGGATGAAAAATCACTTGACGTTTCCCTTGATCGCTTCCCATCAGTGTGTCAGCGACTCAGAGGGGTTTCACGGTTCTCCAACCTTTGTAATCCCTCTTGAGCTCCTCAATGTTCTCTGGGGTCAGCAGTTGCACGTTCAGTTTCCATGTCCCCCTGCCAACCCTCTGGTCTTCCTGTAAGTGACAGTCAGCCAGTAGGAGGCAGTGGTCAGAGAAGAACACCAACTTGATGTTAGTGGATCAGACTGTGAATGCACGGGACACAAACAGGAAATCTATCCTGGAACAGACGGACCCGTCAGGCCGCGACCAGGTGTATCTACGCTGCGCTCCATCTGCAGGGTTGCTGAAGACGTCGTGCAGCTTGGCATCCTTTACTGTTTCCATCAGGGATCTGGACGTAGCGTCCAATCTGCTGTCGGCTCTGCCGGATTGTCCAGCCGCATCGATGATGCAGTTGAAGTCACCGCCCAGAGTGACCGGCCTGGAGGTCGCCAGCAGCAGTGGGAGCTGCTGAAAAACCTCCAGCCGCTCAGCCCCTTGTGACGGGGTGTAGACGTTAATTAAACGGAGTGGAGCATTCTTGTACATTACGTCTGCTACGAGGAGGCGCCTGCCCACCACCTCCTTAACCTGGGAGACGGTGAAGCTGCCTCCCCGCAGCAGAATCCCCAGGCCGGAGGAACGAGAGTCGTTTCCTCCCGACCAGATCGATGGCCCGTGGGACCACCATGGTGACCATTGCCTGTAGGAGCTGAGGTGCGGTATCGCACACTCCTGCAGAAACAACAGGTCAGCTTTGACCTTGGCAAGGTAGTCCAAGGTTGCAACACATCGTGTAGTAGATTTAATGCTACGCACATTTATGGATACAATCTTTACACCCATTTTAAAGCAGTTAGTCGCTTACCAAACCTGTTGTCTTTGAGAGTTCCTTCATGCCCGTGGGGTACTCAGATTGCTTCACTTTGGATGGGCTGAGGAAACTGTCCTGAACCTCCGCATTGGAGATGTTCTGCTCAGGTGGCATCTGGGGGTCCGTGCAGAGAGCGGGGTTTGAAATGTCCTCTGTTGGAGAAGCTTCTCCAATCCTCTCCCCCTCTGGGGCGTTGCTGCTCCCGGCTTCCCGGAGCTGGGGTGCGCTGAGTGCCTCACTGCTCCCAGACTCCTGGGGTTGTGGTGCACTGGCCTCTTTGGGTTGTGGGCCAAGTTGGGGTGCGCTGGTCTCTTCATTGTCTCCAATGTTCTGGAGCTTGGGTGTCTCGTCCTCCAACTCCCTAGAGCTTTGCCGCTTCTGTAGATGCTGCCCTTTCCCTTCTTCATCCAAAGAGCAGCTGCCCTTGTCATCCATGTAGGATGGGAGATGCCTCTTGCCACTTGTCTGGGAAATAGCTTGGTTCTTTCTTAGCCCCTTCTTCCTTCTGGCCCTCTTCACTAGCTGCCATTCCCCCTGCTGCTTTCCCACTGCTGCCTCCTCCTCCCCCATTGATTGGCTCTCCTGAGGAGTGGGAGGATCAGGGGGCCGTGCTGTTGATTGGCTGTCTGCTGCCTCAATCTTTTCCTCCACCTTGTCTCTCTCTGTGTCCTCCTTTGTCCCGTTGTTCCCCCTGGCGGCCTTGGTGGTTGGAATTGTCCTTGGTAGTAGTGACACGAGGCATTTCTTCTGATTCCCCCTCGTTGGCTTTGGCCGCCTGTGCATAAGTACGGCAACGTTTGGGGCAGGTCTTGTACAGGTGACCTGCCTCACCACACAGGTTGCAGCACTTAGTCTGTTTGCAGTCCTTTGTCTGGTGCCCTTCCTGTTTGCAGTTCTTGCAGAGGACGGCACTGCAGTTGGCCACCACATGACCAGACTTGCCACATGAGCAACAAAGTTTGGGTTGCCCAGCGTAGACAAGGTACCCACGGCTTCCCCCGATAGTGAAGCTGGAAGGGGGTGGAGGATGGCTCCCCTACCATTGGTCTTGAGCATGACCTTAACCTGGCGTTTGCATGTCCAGATCCCCAAATTATCTTTAACTTCAGTGCAGCTCCCAACCTTATCGAAGTACCTGGTAAGGAAGGTGAGCACGTCAGCGACGGGGACGTAGGGGTTGTACAGATGCAGTCACAACCCGTTCACGATGCAACGGTAGAACAAAGAGCGGCTCCGCCGTCAGGATCTTCATTTCTGGCAGGTCTTTCTTTTCCTCAAACACCTTCAGGAGTTTGACACAAGCTGCCACGTGCTTGAAGGTCACATCAAAGAAACCAGCGCTGGGGAAATCCCCTCCTCTGGCACTGCACTGAAAGCCAGCCAGGAAACAGCAGCTGGCCTGTGCCTCTTCCTTGATGCCCAAAGCTTTCTTGCCAGCGCAGCACAGCTTTGAGTGTGTTCACCTCTGAGTTCCCCTCAAAGTCCAGCTCGTAGGTGCACAGCTTTTAAAGGCAGTTGTAAATCATACTGTTCTGAAGCCACACTAACATGGGATTTAAATTTGACCTGGAGGGTTGCTTCCAACTTGCAGGCACGATAATGAGATGCAAATGCATTCAAATTAAGCTCACGGCATTGGACAGGAGGAAACACGGCCCACCATTGACGGGGGAGGGGGTGACCGCCTCCTGGAATTATGTTGCTGGGAAAACACAAGTAGGGCCACCTCATGATAGTTTCCACTTTGGCTGTCAAACACACTCGCAGCAAAACAGGAGCAGAAAATTCCGACTGTGGGTTCACAAACTTCTCGAAATCTTCACATCATTAGATTTCTCTGAGTTTGTAAGATCAGACCAAGAGAGGAAAAGTGAGGTGACGTCTCTGTTGAGTCACATTCAGACAAGTATGAAAAGATTAATAGCATTTCTATTGCAATTGCAGTACCTGTGCTGGAGCGTGAGGCTGTGCTGGAGCGTGCGCCTGTGCTGGAACGTACGCCTGTGCTGGAACGTGCGCCTGTGCTGGAGCGTGAGGCTGTGCTGGAACGTGCGCCTGTGCTGGAGCGTGAGGCTGTGCTGGAACGTGCACCTGTGCTGGAGCGTGAGGCTGTGCTGGAGCATGAGGCTGTGCTGGAACGTGCGCCTGTGCTGGAGCGTGAGGCTGTGCTGGAGCGTGAGGCTGTGCTGGAGCGTGAGGCTGTGCTGGAGCGTGCGCCTGTGCTGGAGTGTGCGCCTGTGCTGGAACGTGGGACTGTGCTGGAACGTGGAACTGTGCTGGAGCGTGCACCTGTGCTGGAGCGTGCGCCTGTGCTGGAGCGTGAGGCTGTGCTGGAGCGTGAAACTGTGCTGGAATGTGAGACTGCGCTGGAGCGTGAGGCTGTGCTGGAGCGTGAGACTGTGCTGGAGCGTGAGACTGTGCTGGAGCGTGCGCCTATGCTGGAGTGTGCGCCTGTGCTGGAACGTGGGACTGTGTTGGAGCGTGCGCCTGTGCTGGAGTGTGCGCCTGTGCTGGAACGTGGGACTGTGCTGGAACGTGGGACTATGCTGGAGCGTGCGCCTGTGCTGGAGTGTGCGCCTGTGCTGGAACGTGAGGCTGTGCTGGAGCGTGAGACTGTGCTGGAATGTGAGACTGTGCTGGAGCGTGAGGCTGTGCTGGAGCGTGAGGCTGTGCTGGAGCGTGCGCCTGTGCTGGAGTGTGCGCCTGTGCTGGAACGTGGGACTGTGCTGGAGCGTGCGCCTGTGCTGGAGTGTGCGCCTGTGCTGGAACTTGGGACTGTGCTGGAACGTGGGACTGTGCTGGAGCGTGCGCCTGTGCTGGAGTGTGCGCCTGTGCTGGAACGTGGGACTGTGCTGGAACGTGGGACTGTGCTGGAGCATGCGCCTGTGCTGGAGCGTGAGACTGTGCTGGAGCGTGAGACTGTGCTGGAGCGTGTGCCTGTGCTGGAGCCTGTGCCTGTGCTGTAATATGTACCTCTGTTGTAGTGTGCTCTAGTGTTCTACTGTGTGACTGTGTTGCAGTGTCAATGTTGTAGAGTGTCTGTGTTGCTGAGTGCCTGCATTGCAGTGTGTATCTGTGTTGACTTGTGTTCTAGTGTTGCAGTGTGTGTGCGTGTGTTGCAATTTTCCACATGGCCGGGTAGATGCCATGTGATATCAAGAAATGGCTGAAGGCACTGGATACTGCAAAGGCTATGGGCCCTGAAAATATTCCAGCAATAGTACTGAGGAATTGTGCTCCAGAACTTGCTGTGCCCCTAGCCAAGCTGTTCCAGTACAGATACAACACTGGCATCTACCTAGCTACGTGGAAAATTGCCCAGGTATATCCTGCTCACAAAAAGTAGGACAAATCCAACCCAGCCAATTACCACCCCATCACTGAAGATCAGATGTGTGCATATCCACAGATCCCTGAAGGTAACGGGGTAGGTAGATGAGGTGGTTAAGAAGGCTTATGGGTTACTTGTACTCTAATCCTTGGCAATAAAGGTAAGGGAAGGGAGGTTAAACTAGAAATGTATAAAATGCTGGTTAGGCCACAGCTGGAGTACTGCATGCAGTTCTGGTCACCACATTATAGGAAGGATGTGATTGCCCTGGAGAGGGTGCAGAGGAGATTTACCAGGATGCTGCCTGGGCTGGAGGGTCTGAGTTATGAGGAAAGATTGGATAGGCTGGGGTTGTTTTCCTTGGAGCAGAGAAGGTTGAGAGGGGACCTGATAGAGGTGGATAAGATTATGAGGGGCATAGGTAGGGTGGTTAGGAAGGCACTTTTTCTATTAGTAGAGGGGTCAATAACCAGGAGGCATAGATTTAAGGTAGGAGGTAGGAGGCTAAGAGGGGAGTTGAGGAGAAATTTTTTCACCCAGAGGGTGGTGTAAGTCTGGAACTCACTGCCTGAAAGGGTGGTTGAGTCAGAAACTCTCGTAACATTTAAGAAGTATTTAGATATTCACTTGCATTGCCATAGCCTCCAGGGCTATGGGCCAATCGCTGGAAAATGAGGTTAGTGTAGTCAGATCTTTGTTGACAGGCGCAGACACAATGGGCTGAATGGCCTCCTTCTGTGCTGTAAACGTCTATGAAATTTTGCAGCAGACTCACAGCTTCCATAACCATTTGTGTAGTATCATTCCATAAACCAGCAGATTGATTTTAATTTAAAACTTGCCACACTGGAATTGCTATTTCATTTCACAGCACACACCGATAGGTGTTTAATCTTGGGGATTTCAGTCGTCTGCTTTTTCCAGTCCACATCATGTGGTTGAGAACTCTGAACTGGCCGATAACCTGTGAAAGGCCCAACCCAAAAACAGATTTGTAGAAAAAGTCATCGCTTCCCTTGTGCAACTCCTTTCGAATATGGAAGGCATATTTCTGGCTGCAATATTTGAAAAGAGGAGATGGCCAAAACCCAAAAATTTCAATTCAACCTTCAAATCATTGACAGTGGAAGAAATGCCTTAAGGGTGAGGATCTGGAATAAACATGCCTCCTTCAATTAAAGCATTCATGGATAAAATCCATCCACCAGTGGAGGACAGTATAAAGTGGAAAAAGCAGTCACAAATAAATAAACTGGACATTATTTCAGGCTGAGAGGGGGCAGAAAGAAGATAAGTCAGAACACAAAAGTTTGGAGAGGAGCAAAATATGAAAACACAAAACTTTGGGTTTTCAAAGCTAGACACTCTTAGCTTTGAGGATGTACGAAGAAACACAATCTGTGACTATACCATAAATCTGATATCTCCTTGTGATAACATAGGTTAGCTACCACCAACTGGCACTAAGGGAGGTTTTATGACATTGGCAGTGAAGATTATTTTTCTTCTGTAACAATGTTGCCTGACCACATTTGGCAATAATTTTCTTTGAGGTTTCCCCGTCACTGCAAAATAATGACTGCCTAGTATAGAAAACAACCCCAGCCTCTCCATTCTTTTTTTGTAGCTGGTATGTGTGTATGTATGTGTGTATGTATGTATAAGTAATATATACATATATAAAACAGTGACTAAAAGTTTTCTTTGGGAAAAGGGAGGTTAAGGGGAGATTTAATTTAGGTGTATAAAATCATGAAGGGGCTGAGTTGAAATGGGTGGTAATGAGCTATTTCCCTCGGCCAAGACATCAATATTCAGGAGGCATAGATTGAAAACAGTTGGTACAAGGGTCAGAGGGAAATTGAGCAGAAATGCTTTTGTCCAGAGTATGGTTGGGGTCTAGGACTCACTGCCTTAAAGGGGGTAGAAATGCTCCTTGCATTGGGACAAGGGTGCATGAGTGTGGACCTAAGACAGATAGATTTTCTAAATGGTGTGAAGTTAGAAACTATGGGGAAGCAGATTTAGGGGTCGTAGTTCAGAACCCACAACATTGGAGCCAGGTAGGAAACTTAATTAAAGAGGCTAGTGCAGTGTTAGCTTTAATGAGGGCTGAAAGTTATGCAACTGTGTATAAGGCTGTCGTTAGACTTCATCTGGATGATGTGCTCAGTTCTGGGTATTGGACCTCAGGGATGGTCCAATGGTCTTGGGAAGGAGTGCAGTGCCAATTCACAGAATGATACCAGGGTTAAAAGGATCAAATTATGAGCAAAGGCTGTGTACAGAACATTAAAGGGGTAATCGAATTAAGGTGTTTCAGATGAATGAAGGATTTGATGGGTTAGACAGCAAGAAACTATTTCTTCTGGTGTGGAGTGCAGGAAAATGGTCAGAATCTTAAAATTCAAGCCAGGCCATTTAGGATGATGTCAGGAAGTACAAAGGCTAGTAGAAACCTGAGGCTCTCTTGCCCAAAAAGTACCTGACGCTACGTGAAAAATTCAAAGCAAGTATTCTATAAAGAGTAAAGGCATGAAGGGGTAATGAACCCAGGTCAATACAGATCAGCCATCAGCTAACTGAAGTGAGAGGCTGTGTGGATTTACCCATGTTCCTATGCTGCGCTGTTTAATAACTGGTTGTTTCCTAATTTCAAGGTCATTGGGTGGGGAGGGAGTAACTCAGCATCCAGCTCCTGATCAGAATCAGCCTCAACTACAGGAACATCAAAAAACGCTGGAAAAAACTCAGCAGGTCAGTCAGCATCTGTGGAAAGAAACAAGAGTTAATGTTGCAGTTTGATGACCTTCCAATAATTTCAACTCACTGCTGAGGTCACTGAGGGAGGGTGACTGCTCCAGGCTGAAGTGAAACTGAGGCTGGATCACGTGATACATTTCCCTTAAAGTGATGACATGCTGCTATCTGTTAAAGACAGATTACAACAATACACAGAGGGGAATTAAAAGCCACACTGAGATGTCTTGCATTCATGGTGGCTGGACGCTTTGCTTAGTCTTCTTAATGGCAGAGATTCCTATCCTGTACTCATTACCAGCCTGCAGACAAAATCAAAAGGGCAGCTCATCAAACAGTGACTACTAAAGCTGTCATCCTCAGTCACCACTAGTACAATCATCAGCTTCACCATCAGCATCCTTATTAGGAAAACAAGTACAAACTCCCGCAAGCCCTGGGAATCTGAAATCAATGCTGGAAATAGTCAGCAGGTCAGGCAGAATCTGTGCAGAGAGAAACAGTGTCAACATCTCAGCTCAATGACCTAGCGTCAGGACTGGGCAGAGTGAGAGGGTGACAGGTTTTCCTCTCAGTCAGAGACAGAAAAAGGGCAAAGAGAAGGAAAGGGCAAAAAAAGGCAGGACAGGTTACACAATAAATGGACGATGGTGTAAGGGAATAGGCGGCGATAATGAGACAGCTGAAGAAATAAAGGGTGGGTTGAGGAGATGTAAACTGGCAACAGCAGCTGCAATTCAAAACAGATGGTAATAGTGGTTATAATCTGTAATAAAATCATGATCAGTAATACCATTATCATCATTAACAGCAATATTCTCAGCAGCATGAAAACCACTGTCATCATCATGAAGACCATCAGCAGTAACAGCATCGACATTGTACCAATATTATTACAAGAGCAGCAGCACCATATGTAACGTTATCAGTATAGCCCGAGTGGGATGCATTCACTCTCCCTCTGTCCTGAGTCAAAGCTGTTGCTGCAATCTCTGTCAGGAGTTCTGATACTCACCACTTGGGGTGACTTTGCTTGTTGGCTCTGTGTTTTCAGACACAATCAGCTCATGGTGTTGCCTACCTGCCGTTGAGCTGCTAACCACTCTGTACCTGTCCACATCAGCTTGACTGTTCTCCCATTCCAGCTCCAGCCTGCTGTCCCCTCGTGTCACACACACAGGTTTCTGGGAGCATCAATCTTTGTGGAATAAAGCATGAAGAATGGACTTTGGCAGAAAGGAGTAAGAGAGACAAGAAGGCACCATTCAGCACTTGTACCATCCGGCCCTTCATTCCAAGTCTCAAAAAAGTGGACATACATCATTCAGCTTGAGGTGTGGTTGACAATTCGACAATACAGAGTACATCACCATCAACACTGACCCCATCAAACACACCCAGGACAGGTACAGCACGGGGTTAGATACAGAGTACATCACCATCAACACTGTCCCCATCAGACACTCCCAGGACAGGTACAGCACAGGGTCAATTACAGAGTAAAGCTCCCTCTACACTGTCCCCATCAAACACTCCCAGGACAGATACAGCACGGGGTTAGATACAGAGTAAAGCTCCCTCTACACCGTCCCCATCAAACACTCCCAGGACAGATACAGCACGGGGTTAGATACAGACTAAAGCTCCTTCTACACTGTCCCCATCAAACACTCCCAGGATAGGTACAGCACGGGGTTAGATACAGAGTAAAGCTCCCTCTACACTGTCCCCATCAAACACTCCCAGGACAGGTACAGCACGGGGTTAGATACAGAGTACATCACCATCAACACTGTCCCCATCAAACACTCCCAGGACAGGTACAGCACGGGGTTAGATACAGACTAAAGCTCCCTCTACACTGTCCCCATCAAACACTTCCAGGACAGGTACGACACAGGGTTAGATACAGAGCAAAACTAATTCTACACTGTCCCCACCAAACACTCCCAGGACAGGTACAGCAGGGGTTTAGATTTAGAGTAAAGATCCCTGTCCACTGTTCCCATCAAACACAGAATCACAGAGTGCAGAAGAGGCCCTTCAGTCCATCGAGTCTGCACCGACACATGAGAAACACCTGACCTACCTCCTAATCCCATTTACCTGCACTTGGCCAATAGTCTTGAATGTTATGACGTGCCAAGTGCTCATCCAGGTACTTTTTAAAGGATGTGAGGCAACCTGCCTCCACCACCCTCCCAGGCAGTACATTCCAGACCGGGACCACCCTCTGGGTAAAAAGGTTTTTCCTCACATCCCCCCTAAACCTCCTGCCCCTCACCTTGAACTTATGTCCCCTCGTGACTGACCCTTCAACTAAGGGGAACAGCTGCTCCCTATCCACTCTGTCCATACCCCTCTACGGACCATCCCCATCAAATACTCCCAGGACAGGTACAGCACCCGGTTAGGCAGAGAGTAAAGCTCCCTCTACACTGTCCCCATCAAACACTCCCAGGACAGGTACAGCACCCGGTTAGGTACAGAGTAAAGCTCCCTCTACACTGTCCCCATCAAATACTCCCAGGACAGGTACGGCACCCGGTTAGATACAGAGCAAAGCTCCCTCTACACTGTCCCTATCAAATACTCCCAGGACAGGTACAGAACCCGGTTAGGTACAGAGTAAAGCTCCCTCTACACTGTCCCCATCAAATACTCCCAGGACAGGTACAGCACCCGGTTAGATACAGAGTAAAGCTCCCTCTATACTGTCCCCATCAAATACTCCCAGGACAGGTACAGCATGGGGTTAGATACAGACTAAAGCTCCCTCTACACTGACCCCATCAAACACTCCCAGGACAGGTACAGCACAGGGTTAGATACAGAGTAAATCTCCCTCTACACTGTCCCCATCAAACACTCCCAGGATAGGTACAGCACCCGGTTAGGTACAGAGTAAAGCTCCCTCTACACTGTCCCCATCAAATACTCCCAGGACAGGTACGGCACCCGGTTAGATACAGAGCAAAGCTCCCTCTACACTGTCCCTATCAAATACTCCCAGGACAGGTACAGAACCCGGTTAGGTACAGAGTAAAGCTCCCTCTACACTGTCCCCATCAAATACTCTCAGGACAGGTACAGCACCCGGTTAGATACAGAGTAAAGCTCCCTCTACACTGTCCCCATCAAACACTCCCAGGACAGGTACAGCACGGGGTTAGATACAGAGTAAAGCTCCCTCTACACTGTCCCCATCAAACACTCCCAGGACAGGTACAGCACGGGGTTAGATACAGTGTAAACCTCCCTCTACACTGTCCCCATCAAATACTCCCAGGACAGGTACAGCACCCGGTTAGATACAGAGTAAAGCTCCCTCTACACTGTCCCCATCAAACACTCCCAGGGCAGGTACAGCACGGGGTTAGATACAGAGTAAAGCTCCCTCTACACTGTCCCCATCAAACCCTCCCAGGACAGGTGCAGCACGGGGTTAGATACAGTGTAAACCTCCCTCTACACTGTCCCCAAAAAGCTGCATATCTACTGATGTTGATCCTGCTGCCTCACACCGTGATGCCTCCCCACCTTACTCCGACCTCCCCCCCCACTCTGCTCTCCCCCAATCATTCACTCCGACGCTCTTCTGCTGTAAATTCTGACACTCTCTACAGATTTGCTATAAATCTTGACTCACTCCCAACACCAGTAAAACAAATTGTAGCTGTTAGAGCCAAACGAGGTGCAGAAGGATGTTAGGGGAACAGGTCATGGTGAGAAATTATCCTGGGTGGGGCTTTCCAACCACATACATGGGGCCGTATAGTGGACAGGACAAGCCCAATGGTGTACACAATGAGGCTGCCTAAGAAGGAACAATGATGCTAGATCAACCAATGTCTGAGCCGGGGGAAAGACAGCAAAACAAACCAGGGCCCAGGGAGCCATCATGGGCCTGATGACTGTGATTCCTTCCCTCATGATGTGGAACGATGAGGGGGACACAGACATCAGGAGAAGGAGGAGCAGTCAGACACCCCAGCCCACGGTGCCCTGCATGTCTCACCACACACCAACTCTGAGCCACAAGACAGCTCATCCTGAGAGGTACAATGGCGATAGCAGGTACACACTGTTTCAAATTTGTACCTAATCCAAGGCTGACCTGAGGAGAGAGGACCCCTCACACAGCAGCGCTATTTTCCTTTTACTCTTTTTTCTGTTGAAACAAATTGGATCCAAGGACGTAAAATGGGACGTGCCCTGTGGCTGAGCACAGTAGCAATCCTGGCTGGACCTGACAGACAGGGCGAGGAGACACCGAGATGTCCTTCACCCACAGGTGTATGGGGTGGGATGGGGGCTGGACCCCATCATTACACAGGGGGGAAAACCACGGGACACGGATGGGATAAACATATATTCCCACCAGAGGAAGTGGCCGGGTTGGTTGGGTCAAATTCAACCAAATACTCCAACTGCACCGGCTACCAGTTCAATGAGACATCACTGCCCTGCCCAAGATTCAATGTTAGAGCCAGCAAGGTACAGGTGGGAGAGGGAAGGTGAGTGTGTCTGGAGCGTTGGGGAAACATCTCAGTGGGATGGTGCTGGTGGCTACGAAAGACAGAGAGGGGCAAGGCCGATGTATTCGGGAGCTGGGAGGGACTGGAAAACCACTAATTCAGATAATTTACCAGGACAAAGGGAGATACAAAATTGTGCTGGGGCAAATGGTGGGAGGAGGAGCACAGATACCATCAGGGAGCAGCCATTGTCTTTAAACACCAATGGCAGAACCTCCAGATCCAGACTGGACCTGATTCCGAGTTTAAATTCGAATGGTCAATGCCCCCGAAATGGTAGCATTTTACAGGCAGCCTCCACCAAGGGCCCCAAAGACAGGAGTTACAGAAGTCAGGTGTCCCGTAACAATACCTGGACCCAGGAACAGGTTAGTGTGAATTCCCACCATGATGTGCATTCGGAGATAGTCCTGTTCGTCTTCAATTTTACGGAAGTGAGACTTCCCCGTTGGTGCCCAGTAGAGACAGGAAGGTTATATCAGAAGCTATTAAAGGAAATGTTGCAACAATTCTATGATCTGGATTGGGGGACAAAGTTCAGGAAAGTTTTGTACAAATTGGGTAGTAGCCGGCACTCCAACTCAGGAAGTGAAAAGAGGGGCTAATAAATGACGCTGCTATCATATTCAATACAGGGAGGTCACTAATCAATAACCTAGATAGTGCCCAACTCCAGTTGCAGGTCAATACCCTCCTGAATCAGTTGAAAAGAATACTTAGGGAGGGCAATGAGATTGAAGGGCAAGAGCTATGCCAAAACCAATTTATGACCCCAATATTTCCCTGAAGGAAATAACAGCTGAGCTGGAAATCCACATCCAGACAATAAACAAACTGATAAGGAAGGACCGGAATGCGTCAGACTAAGCTGCCCAGAACGATTTGTGCGTCATGTACGGTGCTTGGCTGCTAAGTGAGAGGCGCAGTAATCTGGAAGATCTGAGACATATTCCTATACCATCATGGATCAACAACAAACACTTAAGGGCTATGAGCACTCACCTCATGAACCCATGCCAGCTGCGGTTGGCTTCTGAATCATTACCAGTCCTGATTGACTGTGGCTGGTATAACAAACTATAATGGGAGTGGTTCTCAGGATGCCAGTAATGGGCCAGTCACAGCGGCCGCTCCTAGTATACTGGGTAGAGAATATTGGGGTCATTAGAAATGGGCATCAAAAGGCCCGTCCATATGTGGTCAAATGGGGGAGCTCTATGTCTAGCACGGCCTTAAAAGGATGTCAAGAAAGGGGGAGCAGGGTGATGTTATGCCCATGTCACCTGAATCAATTCAATCGACCAGTGTGTGGGTTCCAATCAGAAAGTACACAACCCATCAAATGCACTGCGGAGGTGATGGCCCAGAACTCCTGCGTTACCACCAATGCGAGTCAGTACAGGATACACAATAATACCCAGTGCCCTACTCAGGACCCGACTTTGTGTTTTAAACCCTCACTTGAAGTTGAGATTTCACTAGTGAGGATAATCCTTATCTGGGACCATGCTGCGATGAATCTTCCAGTAGGTAAGGCTCCCCCCCAAATCTCCAAGATTATGTAGCTCATTTTGGATATGATATTCCACCACGGCCGAGCACCTCACCATATTAGTAAAGAGGGAGGCATTGTCTCAAAAACATGATTACACTCTCCAGCAGAGAAACAGAGACACAGGAATGAAATCAGAGAAATAGTATCCCCACCTCGGTGGGATCTTGGTCCCAACATTGAAATAGTCTCTTGGATCAGAATTGTTGCACATGCGTTAGTCATTGTACAGTTCATCATGGTGTTATTATATTAGCTTTGTCCTGTAAGCTGAGGTGTGGAACTAAAAGGCAAAAGCTGGGGAAGTGGTTAAGAATTCACAGAGCGCCGGGGAAGATTGGTCATTGGGAGTAGTATCTCAGGTGTTCGAGATATTAAAGGGGGGAACGTAGGATCGGAATCCCCTCTAACTTGACTTTATTAAATATAAAAACTCCAGAGACCTCGCTTCATGGGCATAAACACTGCTAAACAAAACAGGCCAGGCCTCAACACAGAGGCAGGGGGTTAATCTTCAAACATGTGAATACTGAAACCAAATTTATACTGTGTAAATATACTGGGACATCATCATCTCAAAGGCACAAAGCAGGTAGCATCAGACCATCCAGTTAAAGAAGCTGGGAGACCATCACAGCAAATGGCCCTAAACAACAGCCTCACACAAACAAACATTGACAACACCGAAGGAGAAATGGATCTTATCACATGCACATTAACCTGAGATCCATAGACATCACACTGGGATGAGGTCCATTGTGTCAGTCATGGAAACAACATCACGATGAATGGGTTACCTGAACCAAGTCAGGGCCAGACTAAAGAGATTAAGGGGTGCTAAGCACCGACCATCCAAACAGAATGTGCTCCAGGAAATGCACTTTGATACTATAAACAAGATTTGTATAAAAAGGCCAAGTCCATGGGGTCTGACACTGCAGTCACCAAGGAGGGTCAGGAACGGTCAACCTGATTCACGGAGCTGCAGCTCAGACTGGAACCACAGCTGTGTGAGGAGCTGTATGTATCAGCCAGCTCCATGGATTCTGGGGCTGAGAATTAAGGAGAGCTTTAAAGGAATGAACTAAATCCTGAAAGGGGGTTTGAATTGGATTGAGTAAGTTTTGGGGCAGAAATGTGGGGCTTGGCCTGTGGTTCTACCTTTCAGTGGAGTTTTATAAATTAATTCGTGGTTTAGAGTGTTTTACGGCATCATTACCCTAGTTTAGAGCTCTTGTATTAGGGGCAGTGGAGGTTTTCTGTCAATGAATAAGTTTGTGGTTGAGCCTAAACCCCTGTGTCCCTGTGAGTTTGTCCTTTATGAAGCCCTAAAGTCAAGAACCAACTATAAGGGTAAACAAGCACTGATCAAACTCCTTACAGTGCTTCCAATGTAAGTTTACCCCCTCCTTCAGGTCCAATCTCACCACTCCCCGATGCGGCTGCAGAAAGACTCCCTGACTTTTATACTCCAATCCCTCACAATAAAGGGCAGCTTTCCATTTGCCTTCCTATTTACTTTCTGTACCTGCGTGCTAACTTTGAGAGATTCATGTACAAGGACACCAAGATTCCTCCGTACTGCAGCATTCTGCAGTCACTCTCCACTTAAATATTCCACTTCTCTATTCTTGTTTGCTCTATCATTCTCTGAGGAGCAGTGCACTAAAACCAAGTCATCCAATACTGTGCATCAGTTTGAGGGGGTGGCGGGGGTAGGGGGGTGGTTTGGTACCAATACCGCCAAGTAAACCCAGCACCAACACCGAAGCAGCCAGACTACTGGCTCATCCCAACCTATGCCAGAGTTACTTTATGGTCAATGTTCAGCAATGGAGAAGCAGAACCCTCTACCTGTATGCGTCAGCTGTCTTCCACATATAATAGTCTTCGATTATACTGGTTAGCGATTTCCATGGAAGCCTGCAACAGGCAACAAAAAGGTATTTAGAGTCTAGAATAACAATACATTCCCGAGCAATCAAGACCACCCACCCACCACCACAGCTCACCAAGATCCCTCCAAGGGGAGGGGGTGATGTAGTGGTATTGTCACTGCACAAGATACAGGGTAATTCTCTGGGGACCCGGGTTCTGATCCCACCACGGCAGATGGTGGAATTTGAATTCAATAAAAATCTGGAATTAAAAGACTGATGGTGACCACATGAAACCACTGCCAATTGTCGTAAAACCCCATCTGGTTCACTAATGCCCTTTAGGGAAGGAACTCTGCTGTCCTCACCTGGTCCGGCCTACATGTGACTCCAAACCCACAGCAAGGGTAGTAAGGGATGGGCAATAAATGCTGACCTAGCCAGTGACGCCCACATCCAACAAATATATTTTAAAAATGGTACAGCAAAAGCACCAAATATAAAGGAGACTACAAAATGGCTCCAGAGGCCCAGGGAACCACCTCACTAAGTATCTCTGCCCCTTGCCTCTCCAGCAACAATGGCCTTTCCACCATGCACTTGCCTGCAGGGCAGTAGAAGTTCACACTGTTGGTCTCTATAGATTTTCTCCCAACAGCAAAGATAATCTTTGGCCACAAGAATGAACTCATAACCGAACCCTCCTGAATGACTGCACACACAGACAGATTTGCATTTATACAACGCCTACCCACATCCTCAGGATATCCCAAAGTGCTTCACAGCCAATCAAGTATAGAGGCAAATATGGTACCCAATTGGTGCACAGCAAGATCCCACAAACAAAATGAATGATCAGTTAATCTGTCCTTGGTGGTATTGGTTAAGCAAACATTGAGCAAGGCACTGTGAGAACTCCCTGCCTGCCTTTAAAAACAATGCTGTCTTTCACATCCACCCCAGCACACAATGCAGCCTCAGTTTAACATCTCATTCAAAAGGCGGTACCTTGACAGTACAGCACTCCCTCAGCACTGCAGGCAAGTGTGAGCCTAGATAGCGTGCTCAAGTTCTGGAGTAGCAAATCCATAAATTCTGATTCAAGAAGTCAGTGCACTACCAGCACATATCCTGCACGTATGCAAGTGTCTCTACATTACCACAGCCCCTAAACTCACTTGGCAGCGTAAAACAATACTATTTAGGAACACAGATAGCATTACCTGGCTGAAATGGTTTTCCTGATTCAGCCACTTCTCACCAGACATGTTCCAGTGCTGATTCTCTACCACTAGAGGACACCAATGTGCATTGTAAATATGGTTGAACTGTGCCAAACTGGGGCAGTGTGTGTCACTGTGCGATTAGACTCCTGCACACGTCCTATCTATTCTGCACCTTCCGACATTATAGGTGGCATTTATCCTCAGCAATGGAGCATATTCACAAAGTTCCAATGAGGCACTTTGTGTTATTAGCTAATTTCAATATTTGTCCCTTGTACCCAAGTCCAGGTCTTATATACATGGCCCCAGCACTGCCCCCAGATAACACCATGATTCACATCCCTTCACTCTCCCTTTCACAATTGGTGACAGACTGCCCTCAGTGAGCCCATGTTTCTCTGTGAATATTAATTTTATCTCAAGGGGTCTAGGAGCTTACCTGCTACCAAGGCTGACTGTTAAATGTTGTTTGATAAAGTTCTTCTGAAGAACATTGAGAGGTTTTACCACTTTAAAGGCATTATATAAATGTAAGCCTGCTGTGTTTGACCTTTAGTAACCCAGCCTCTCACTTTTCCCTTTTTAAAAAGGAGCTATTACAATGGCACCTCTTTAGTCCTGAGGGTCCAGTTTCCAAGGATGCTTGAAAGATGATGGACAGAGCCTCTGACTTGCCTCAGTGTTGTAATACAGTCACAAGAGCACTGTCCCATCAAACACTTTCAAGGTAGGTAGAGCAAGGGTTAGACAGAGTAAAGCTCCCTTTACACTGTCCCACAAGCACTCCAAAGGGTTTGATATAAAGTAAGGTCTCCCCCTATATGAACCTTCCAATCCTTGATAGGACAGTGTTTAATCCAGTGCGCCAGCCCAGAATTCAGAGCTAGAATATCAATACTTACAGCAGCAGGTGGCTCACTCACAAAGATTCTCAGGGACCCAATCAACCCCAGGCAGTAAGACAGTTACAAGATTCAGACTACGAGGATCTCTCCCTAGATTTACACTGCTTATAATTTTGGACTGTACTCACAAAGACTTGTTGAATGTCACTAAAATCCATCCCATATTTTTCAAGAGCCTCGTCAAACAGGTTGGTTTCAGAGGCCGACCATCCTCCATCTGGTCCTAACAGAGCATGGGACCTCCCTGCGGCATCAGCACTGAAATCACCTTCGACACGTCGTTATCATTTTAATGTAATGTGTCCATCGAGTGAAACTGCGATAGAGGAGACAGTAGGAGTCAATACCAGAGCATCCATCCAACCAGGACAAAGCAGCTGCACCATTATTAGCATAGATTGAGGTTTCATTAATGAGCAGAAAACACAAAGGAATAAAAAGCCCCATTTTGGAGATGAAAGGTTTAAGCAGCAGGTTACTGCAAGGACTTAGGCCTCAGCTATTCACAATTATAGTGATGAAGGGAGCATGAGGAATGGATCCAAGTTAGGTGGAAAAATAAGCTGAGGAGGAGGAGGAGGCAAAGAGGTTGCAAAGGGAAACAGACTTGATTAAGTGAGTGGGCAAGAGTGTGCCAAATTGAGTATAACGCAAAAAAATGTTAACCACTTTGATTGGGAAACAACGTTCAGAGGGGCCTGGGTGTCCTGTACATGAAAGTGAATATGTACAGTCAGATGGTCAGTACTGAGGGAGTGCTATTGACCAATATTGACTAGAAACCCACTGAGCTCCACATCTAGCTCGACTACACTTCCTCAAACCGTTTCCTGTAAATGCTCCATTGTATTTTCCCAGTTTGGACGGCTCTCTCATGTCTGTTCTACTGATGTAATCTCCATGCCAGCATGTCTTCCTTTTTCCTCAATTGAGAATACCTCTCCCCGCGCCCCACCTCCACAAAGTGGGTGACAGGATCCTCGACTGTGACTATCCCATTTCCGGTCATTCCGATCTCACCCTCTCCCAGACTCCCAGAATTATGATAAGGGTCTCCTTGTCCTCATCTTCCAATCCAGCATCCACCACATTCAATGGATCATTCTCCATCATTTCCACCATCCCATAAAAACTTAATAATTAGGGACAGGAGGAGGCCATTCAGGTCAGAGGCTAGGAATCCTGCAATGAGTAACTCACCTCCTGATTCCCCAAAGCCTGTCCACCATCTACAAGGCACAAATCAGGAGTGTGATGGAATACTCGCCACTTGCCTGGATGAGTGCAGCTCCCACAACACTCAAGAAACTGGACACCATCCAGGACAAAGCAGCCCGCTTGATTGGCACCACATCCACAAACATACACTCCCTCCACCATCAACACACACTAGCAGCAGCGTGTACCATCTACAAGATGCACTGCAAGAATTCACCAAGGATCCTTCAACAGCACCTTCCAAACCGACGACCACTGCCATCTAGAAGGACAAGGGCATCAGATAGATGGGAACACCATATTTGGAAGTTCCCTCCATGTCACTCACCATCCTGACTTGGAAATATATCGCCGTTCCTTCATTGTCGCTGGGTCAAAATCCTGGAACTCCCTCCCTAACAGCACTGTGGGTGTACCTAAACCACATGGACTGCAGCAGTTCAAGAAGGCAGCTCACCACCACCTTCCCAAGGACAACTAGTGATGGGCAATAAATGCTGGCCCAGCCAGCAAAGCCCACATCCCATGACTGAATAATAAAAAAAACCCCTTGAATCTGCTCCTCCATCAATATAATCATGGCTGGTTTGACTGTGGCCTCAACTTCACTTTCCTGCCAACCCCTCATAATCCTCGAGTCTGTCAGTCAGAAACCTGTCTAACTCGGCCTTGAATATATTCAATGACCCAGCCTCCACTACTTTCTGGGAAAGAGAATTCCATGCACCAGTGACCAAGGGAGAAGAAATTCCTTATTCCGAAACTGTGTCCCTAGTTCTAGATGCCCCCACAAAGGGAAACAACCTCTCAGGATTGACCTTGTCCAGCCCCCTCAGAATCTTATATGTTTCAATAAGGTCACCTCTCATTCTTCGAAACTCTAAGGAGTCTCGGCCCAACTTGCTCAACCTTTCCTCCTAAGACAAACTCCTTCAGCCCATTTCAAACATGATGCCACCAACAAACACATCTTCCCCTCTCCTTTCAGCTTTCTGAAGGGACCATTCTTCCATTCTTCAGTCACCCACAACAACCCCTTCCCTTAGGAACAAAGGAACAGGAGGAGGCCATTCTGCCCCTCATGCCTAACCTGCCATTCAATGACATCTTGGTTGATCTGTGACCAAACTCCACAAACTAAACTTTGCCCATATCCCTTAATACTTTGGGTAACAGACAAAACTATCAAACTCAGTTTAACAAATGAACAACTAATCCAGGATCACCTCTGACCTCTACCTCGCAGAGGCTGAGCGTCAACTCGCAGACACTTCCTCCTACCTCTCCCTGGACCATGACCCCACCACTGAACATCAAGCCATTGTTTCCAGGACCATCACTGACCTCATCTCCTCTGGGGATCTTCCTCCCACAGCTTTCAACATGATAGTCGCCCAACCTCGGACGGCCCGCTTCTATCTCCTACCCAAAATCCACAAACAGAACTGTCCCGGTAGACCAATCGTCTCAGCTTGCTCCTGCCCCACAGAACTCATTTCTCGTTATCTTGATTCCCTTCTCTCTCCCCTTGTCCAGTCCCTTCCCACCTACATCCGTGATTCCTCTGACACCTTACGTCACATCAACAATTTCCAGTTCCCTGGCCCCAACCGCTTACTCTTTACCATGGACGTCCAATCCCTCTACACCTCCATCCCCCACCAGGATGGTCTGAGGGCCCTTAGCTTCTTCCTCGAACAGAGGCCCGAACAATCCCCATCCACCACTACTCTCCTTCATCTGGCTGAACTTGTTCTCACGCTGAACAATTTCTCCTTCAACTCCTCTCACTTCCTCCAAATAAAAGGTGTGGCTATGGGTACCCGCATGGGCCCCAGCTATGCCTGTCTCTTTATGGGGTATGTGGAACATTCCTTGTTGTAGTCCTCCTCCGGCCCCCTTCCACAACTCTTTCTCCGGTACATCGATGATTACTTCGGTGCTGCTTCATGCTCTCGTCGGGACTTGGAAAAATTTATTAATTTTGTTTCCAATCTCCACCCCTCCATCATTTTCACATGATCCATCTCTGACACTTCCCTTCCCTTCCTTGACCTTTCTGTCTCAATCTCTGGTGATAGACTGTCCACCAATATCCATTACAAGCCTACCGACTCCCACAGATACCTCGACTACAGCTCCTCACACCCCGCTTCCTGTAAGGACTCCATCCCATTCTCTCAGTTCCTTCGTCTCCGTCGCATCTGTTCCGATGATGCTACCTTCAAAAACAGTTCCTCTGACATGTCCTCCTTCTTCCTTAACCGAGGTTTTCCACCCACGGTCGTTGACAGGGCCCTCAACCGTGTCTGGCCCATCTCCCGCGCATCCGCCCTCACGCCTTCTCCTCCCTCCCAGAAACATGATAGGGTCCCCCTTGTCCTCACTTATCACCCCACCAGCCTCCGCATTCAAAGGATCATCCTCCGCCATTTCTGCCAACTCCAGCATGATGCCACCACCAAACACATCTTCCCTTCATCCCCCCTGTCAGCATTCCGTAGGGATCGTTCCCTTTGGGACACCCTGGTCCACTCCTCCATCACCCCCTACTCCTCAACCCCCACCTATGGCACCACCCCATGCCCACGCAAAAGATGTAACACCTGCCCCTTCACTTCCTCTCTCCTCACCGTCCAAGGGCCCAAACACTCGTTTTAAGTGAAGCAGCATTTCACTTGCATTTCCTCCAACTTATTCGTTATTTCTCTGTATTCGTTGCTCCTAATGTGGTCTCCTCTACATTGGAGAGACCAAACGTAAACTGGGCGACTGCTTTACAGAACACCTGCGGTCTGTCCACAAGAATGACCCAAACCTCCCTGTTGCTTGCCATTTTAACACTCCACCCTGCTCTCTTGCCCACATGTCTGTCCTTGGCTTGCTGCATTGTTCCAGTGAAGCCCAACGCAAACTGGAGGAACAGCACCTCATCTTCCGACTAGGCACTTTACAGCCTTCCGGTCTGAATATTGAATTCAACAACTTTAGATCTTGAACTCCCTCCTCCTCCCCACCCCCTTTCTGTTTCTTCCCCCTCCCTTTTGTTTTTTCCAATAAATTATATAGATTTTTCTTTTCCCACCTATTTCCATTATTTTTAAACATTTTTAAAATCTTTTATGCTCCCCCGACCCCTACTAGAGCTATACCTTAATTCTTCAACCATCCATTCTTAATTAGCACATTCATTTAGATATATATCACCAACTTCAACGCCTCTGTGTTCTTTTGTTCTGTTGTTTGTGACATCTTTTGATGATCTGCTTCTATCACTGCCTGCTTGTCCCTACAACCACACCCCCCCTCCACTTCTCTCTACCCACCCTCCCCACCCAACCCCCAACACACACACCTTAAACCAGCTTATATTTCACCCCTTCCTTGGATTCACCTAGTTCTGCTGAAGGATCATGAGGACTCGTAATGTCAACTCTTTTCTTCTCCGCCGATGCTGCCGGACCTGCTGAGTTTTTCCAGGTAATTCTGTTTTTGTTTTGGATTTCCAGCATCCGCAGTTTTTTGTTTTTAATCCAGGATCAGTTGCTCTTTGTGGAAGAGAGTTCCAAACTTCAACTATCCTTTGCAAGTAGAAGTATTTCCGAATTTCACTCCTGAAAGATCTGGCTCTAATGTTTAGACTATGAGAATCATCCTAGATTCCCCAAAACAGCAGGAATAGTTTCCCTTTATCTATCCTCTATCTATGTTCCCCTGAATAACAAACATCAATCAAATCACTCCGCAACCTTCAAAATTCCGGAGAAGAGAACTCAGGGTTTGTGTAGTCACTTCCTCTTAATAATTTAACCCTTAGAGGTATCATTCTGCAAAAACCTAGACTGCACTGTGTCCACGGCCAATATATTCCTCTGGTGCCCACAGCTGCTCCCAGGAAGTCCAGGTGTGCTCTAACCTGGGCTTTGTACAGCTAAAGCTGTAGCCCCTTGCATTCTCCACACAATGGCAAGCATTCCATTTTGCTTTCTGCTTATTTTCTGTGACTATTCATCAAATATTAATGATCTACATACCTAGGCCCACCCTTTATACGACCCATCCTTTACATGACCCCTAACCAGATCCATGCTGGTTCCCTCTCATCTGCTCAAAATTTCCAATGTGTTCAGTCACTTAATTCCAGGCTCTAGTAATTCCCCGATAACAGATGTTAGACATATAGACCAGATGTTAACACTCATCGGGCACGCAGGTGTTCACCCGACCCAACAAAGTGTAAAACGATGGGTGGTGATGTTGGACAAAAATCCCGACATCAATCAGCACTCACCATATTCTGGTTGCCGGGCAAGCGCTGGAGTCAGCAGCCCACCCGCCAACTATTTAAAGGCCAATGAAGGCCACTAAAAAAGTAATTGAATCAAATTTTTCACTGCCCGTCCATCCTTACAACAACGGGCAGGTGAAAAGGCCAAGCGGCCTTTGCAATTTTTAGGAAACCTCATCCACAGGCAGGATGGGGTTTCCAACAACTATTAAAAATTAAATAGGAATTAAAATATTTAATTAAGAACATGTCCCTACTCATGCGACAGAGTCACATGAGGGGGCACATTTTATAACATTTTAGAAATCTTTAAAGCTCTTCACCTCCCTGAGGCTGCTCTGTGCCTCAGGGAGTTTTCCAATGTGCACTCGTGTGCCTGTGTGAACTTGCATGCTCACCCTCCTCCTCCCCCCCTGCCCCCCCCACCACCCCACCCCCCCCCACCCCCCAAACACACAAGCAGCTCTCAGCGCTGCCTCGCATGTTTCACACTGCGCAAGCCTTAGTGGGTGGTCCGGCCCTGAATGGATGTGGTGGTCAGCTTCCCACCCGCCTCTGCCCAGTCTGCCCAATGAGGGAAAAGTCTTCCCCATAGATCTCTCCCTCAGTCACTTTTCCAGAACCGCTTCGTCCAATTCCTGATGGATAATGAGCGCTAGGTGGCGTACACCCAGGCGGACGCCAATGACATATGGGTCTGTAATTCAAAAATAAAAGTAAAATACTGCAGATGCTGGAGTTCTGTAATAAAAGACTCTGCAGGTCCAGCAGCATCTGTGCAGAGAGAAACCCAGTTAACGTTTCGAGTTGAAACTGACTCTTTGGAATCGAGTTCCCTCTGTCATCTTTCTTCAATAGCAAGTGATAAGCGCAAGCTTCCAATCGTAAAGAATGATTCCAGAGAGAGAGAACTTTGGAAGATTATAGTTCAGGCATCGCAATGTTCTCACTGACTTCCTTTAAAATCCAGGAATGGAAACCATCTGATCCTGGAGATTTGTCACTCTTTAGTTCTATTACATTTTTCATCACTGTTATTTTGATTATTTCCATTGTGTTGAGTCCCTGATTCAATGTTGGTTTCCTTGGGATGTTGGGCATGCCTCTTCCTCTCCTGTAAGTACTGACACAACGTCACTATTCAACATGCGCATCATGTCCTTATTTTCATTGACAATATCACTATGATCACTTTCCAACTCACCCACATTGCTCCTGACCATCCTCCTTTCCTCATAGAATTGTCAATGGTTTTTGTGTTGAGCTTAATTCCCTTGCAAGTTCTTTTTTCATTTCCCCTTTCTGTAGCTCTTACTATCAGTTTCGTTACTCATTGCTCTTCTTTGTATCTTTCCCATTCACCAGGGTCGGTGTGTTTTTTTTCAAGTTTGTCTGATGATTTTTTTAGTTTGATGTTGTCTCTTAACTCCTTAATTCTCCATGGCTGTCTTTTTGGGTAAGTAGAGCTCTTGTCCCTTAGGGGTATAAAATGGTTCTGTATCGTATTCAATTCTGTTTTGAACACCTCTCACTTGTCATTTTCCCCATTAACAGATTTGCTCAGTTTACTGTGGACTGTGCCTGTCTCCTCCAATTGATGTCAGCCTTACCTAAAGCTAGAATCTTAATTGCTTTTTCATGTTTCTCCCTTTCAAACATTGCATTGAATCGATTATATTGATATCAATATTTATATATTCATCTTTTAACAATCTATTTTCTGAGGTAAAGTCCCAGAAGAAAATGCTAAAGGAGACAAACAGAGTCATTTAACCCCCAGTATTCAGTCACCTAACGATATGCAGATCTGCTGTCCAGGAGGAGTTCTGTGGACGAACAGTCCTGCTATAGGTTTTTAGGCTCATTTGTAATAATGGGCTTTGGACGGGTTTTGAAGATGATTTTTTTCTTGATGAGTGCGGTGATTAGGTAGCGGCATGAAACACTTTCTTCACTCACTCCTTGCTCAGCTTTCTCGATTTCCATCAGACTCTCAGCTCCTGATCTTGTAGCCTTTTTTATAGCACTGCAACCGCCTTTCCAGATGGCTGACTTTACCATACAGAATTTGGTGGCCAATTATCAGTATTGGGTCTCCCCTCAGGTTTCCAGGGAGGCAGCTGTGGCCCCAGGACTCGATTTCTCCTTGAAGTTCCAGCATTAGCCACTTGAGCCGGAACCATACCCGGGATGGAGCAGCTGAATGGAGAATTCAACCATTTCTTATTCTGCACCATTTGGCTGTTAACAAAATTGGGCTCATTACTCATTATTAAATCTGATATGACCTGCCCTCTGCTGGTTCTGGGACATATTGTTGCAGAAAGCTACTCCTGAAAGCACTCCAGAAATTCACTCCCTTTATGACATTTGCTGATCTTTGGTCAAGGATCAGTGCTGGGATGACAGCTCTTCACAATTTACAATTATTGAACTCTGGAATCAAAAACACAAAATTTAACTGTGGATGAAACCATGGTGGGGGGGTGGGGGGAAGATAGTCAACACTGAGGTGGACTGTAATAAACTACAGAAGGGCACAAATACACTTTTTGAATTGGTACATAATTGGCAAATGAAGTTCAATATAAATGTGAGGTACTGTTGACAGTGAAGGAGGTATGGCCAGTGACCCTGCCTTCTTCATTCAGAGAATCCTTTTGAATCATGTGGATTTGAAGATGCGGGCAGCAACTCCCCAGCGCTGGTTACTTCAACGTGACTTTCAAGAAGCTCACTGCATGTATGAAATTTCCCAAGATGCTCAAGAAGACAGGAAACCTGCCACAGCATTGCATCCTTATACTTACAAACATACGAATGAGGTGCAGGAGTAGGCCATTCAGCCCTTTGAGCCTGCTCTGCCATTTAATAAGATCACAGCTGATCCAATTGTGGACTCAAAACCACATTCCCGCTTACCCCTGATAACCTTCGACTCCCTTGTTAATCAAGAATCTATTGAACTCTGCCTTAAAAATATTCACAAAGATTCACAACCCTCTCAGAGGAAACATTTCTTCTCATCTCCTCACTGGGAAGTTGCTGTTTATTCTGTTGTTGCAAAGAGGAGGTAGAGAGTCTGCAGAGGGATATAGACAGATTAAGTGAGTGGGCAAAACATTGGCAGATGGAATATAATGTGTGAAAATGTGAACTTGTCCACTTTGGCAGAAAGAATAGAGAAGTAGGATACTATTTAAATGGAGAGAGATTGCAGAACCCAGTGGTACAGAGGGATCTGGCCCAAGAATATGAAATCCTCCCTCCGATCCATATTTAAGACTGAGTTAGATTGGTTTTTGATCGACAAGGGAGTCAAAGATTATGGGGGCCAGACAGGAAAGTAGAATTGAGGCCACCTTCAGATCAGCCATGACTTTATTGAATGGTGGAGCAGGCTCAAGGGCCCTGTTTCTACTTCTTGTAGCGTGGGTTCTCCTGCACCCATACCTCAAGCCATGTACTGATCCTCCCTAACTTGCAATCTTTTACTTTCGCTAGCATGTAGGCACTGGGAGTAATGCTGAGATTAATATCTTCAACGTCCTACTTGTTAAATTTCATCCGCTGCTCCTGAAAATCTGACCGCAGGACCTGCATTCCCAATGTGGATGGTACCAATGTGGACCACAACTTCGAACTCACTCTCTTCCCCCTGCAGAACATTCTGCATCCTCTCTCTTAAATCCTTCGTCTAGCTCCAGGAAGACAACATACGATGTGGGACTCACAATGACCATAACTGAAATGTCTATCTGTCCTACTAACTCCCGTAAATCTCCCGTAATGACTGCATTTGGACTCTTTGATGTTCTCCCCTGGAGAGTCCCTTACCCATTGGTGTCATGGCCTGGGCTGCACTCTATCGAGATGTTGTCACTTCCAATGTTGAGTTTCAGTATGAGACAGACACACCACAAAGACTCCTGTAATTCCTGCCTTTTCCTTCTCTGCCATCTACCATCCTGAACTCTGACTGTCTGGGGAGCAATCACCTCCTGGAACACACCAGCCAGGAAACTTTCCACTGTAACTCCAGCTGCCTTTATTTTGCCTTTCTCCTCCGCTAGGCAACAAGCTCATTTGATATTTTACTCTTTAATTATCCCTGTTTCTGTTCAATTGACTTTGAAATTTTATACAATTTCAACTGCCATTGTGTCAATACACATCGGACCCCAAGTAGCTGCAATCAAGTTAAACATTTCCTGTGTTCACTCGATATTCTCCCAGCTTTTCTGTCCCTTCTGCAAATGGTCCTAACATTCCTTATGATCATCCATTTATTGCTGGATGAGTAGGGGTGTGATACCATGACTCAAGACTGGAACAGTAAGATCACAGTTACTGGATCTGGATATGATCATTACATGTTTTTTGTAAAATCGCTGAGGTGGACTCATGAGGATCCCAGTGAGATGAAGGTACTTGAAAATGAAGAAACTACTTTATTTTACAACAAATATACCCATGTATGAATACAGTTTTCACCAAGTTCAACCAAGGACAAACTTTAAACAGCTTACTTTTGATGCTCCCCATAACGTCAAATTTTTAACACGGAGGTAGATAGATTCTTGATAAGCAAGGGGGTGAAAGCTATTCGGCAGGAAGGCGGAGTTGCGGTTAAAATCACATCAGCCATGATCTCATGGAATGGTGGAGCAGGCTCGAGGGGCTGAGTGGCCGACATCTCCTGTAAGTTGGCTGTTGATGAAGTTGTAGAACATTTTGATTTAAATGGAGAGAAAGCACAGTTCTAATGCCTTTACTCCTGTGCCACTCGAAACAGTTGGTGCAGACACGATGAGCCAAATGGGCTGTGACAATCCTGTGAATTCGGAAAGCCTGCTACAGATCATCTTTTTCCAGAAAAGAGCAGTAAACAAAGCAGTAACAAAGTTACAAGAACGATAGGTCATAGAAACATAGAAACTAGGAGGAGTAGGCCATTTGGCCCTTCGAGCCTGCTCTACCATTCATTATGATCATGGCTGATCATCCAACTCAATATCCTGCTCCCACTTTCTCCCCATACCCTTTGATCCCTTTTGCCCCAAGAGCTATATCTAACTCCTCTTGAAAACATGCAATGTTTTGGTCTCAATTACTTTCTGTGGTAGCGAATTCCACAGGCTCACCACTCTCTGGGTGAAGAAATTTCTCCTCATCTCAGTCCTAAATGGTCTACCCCGTATCCTCAGGCTGTGACCCCTGGTTCTGGACTCCATCACCATCGGGAACATCCTTCCTGCATCTACCCTGTCTAGTCCTGTTAGCATTTTATAGGTTTCTATGAGATCCCCATCATTCTTCTGAACTCCAGTGAATATAATCCTAACCGACTCAATCTCTCCTTATACGTCAGTCTCGCCATCCCAGGAATCAGTTGGGTAAACCTTTGCTACACTCCCTCTATAGCAAGAACATTCTTCCTCAGATAAGGAGACCAAAACTGCACATAGTACTCCAGGTGTGGTCTCACCTAGGCCCTGTATAATTGCAGCAAGACATCCTGAGGAGAGCGCGAGAGGAGGACTCTGGGACAGGCAGTCAGCAGCACCTAGAGGAGTCGGGAATTCAAAAGGAGTGCGAGAGGAGTCGGGGGTTGAAGAGAAGCACGAGAGGAGTCGGGAGTCGAAGAGAAGCGCGAGAGGAGTTGGGAGTCAAAGAGAAGCTGGGAGAGCAGGGGTGACTGAGGGAGTTCGATGAGGAGGGAACGAGGTGATGCTTTGAGGACTATGAGTATGGCCAGATAAACATTTACTACTTTTATTGCTTATCGTTTTTAAGGTCTTATTTTGTAGTTCAGAGAGAGAGATAAATAGAGAGAGTTGGATAGATGGATAGATAGATAGAGAAATAGATAGATAAAGAGAGAGAGACTGCTCGATAGGGACAGAGATGGATAGATAGAGAGAGAGAGGGGAAGATGGATCGATAGAGAGAGCGAGAGATGGATAGATAGATAGAGAGCGGGGTGGATGGAAAGTGAGAGATTGATAGAGAGATGGAGAGAAATGGATTGATAGGAAGAGAGAGAGATGGGTAGATAGAGAGTGAGAGATGGATAGAGGGAGAGAGATGGATAGATAGATAGATAGATATGGAGAGAGATATGGATAGAGAGAGATGGATAGATGGAAAGAGAGATGGATAGATAGAGAGAGGCGGATAGTGAGAGAGATGAAAGAATGCATAGAGAGAGAGATGGATGAGTGGATATAGAGAAAGAGGTAGAGATAGAAAGAGAGATGGATAGAAAGAGAGGTAGAGAAAAGAGATGGATAGAGAGAGAGAGAGAGAGGGATGGAGACATAGAGAGGGATAGAGATAGAAAGAGAGATGGATAGAAAGAGAGAGAGGTGGAGATTAGGGAGAGAAAGATGGATAAAGCGAGATAGGTAAATGGAGAGAGAGAGAGAGAGATGGGTAGATGGAGAGAGATGGATAGATAGAGAGAGGTGGATAGCAAGAGAGATGAAAGAATGCATACAGAGAGAGATGGATGAGTGGATATATATATATATCTCGAGAGAGATGGATAGAAAGAGAAAGACAGAGATGGATAGAAAGAGAGAGAGAGGTGAAGAGATATGGAGAGAGATGGGTAGATAGAGAGAGGTGGATAGATAGAGAGAGGTGGGTAGCGAGAGAGCTAAAATAATGCATAGAGAGAGAGAGAGATGGATGAGTGGATATAGATAGCGAGAGATGGATAGAAAGAGAGAGAGATGGATAGGTAGAGAGAGAGAGATGGATAGGTAGAGAGAGATAGGTATATATAGAGAGAGATGGATAGATAGAGATTGAAAGAGAGATGGCTAGAAAGAGAGAGATAAATAGAGAGAGGTGGATAGATGGATAGATAGAGAGAGAGAGAGAGATGGATTGATGGTGAGAGCGAGAGATGGATAGATAGATAGAGAGAGGGGTGGATGGAGAGCAAGAGAGAGATTGATAGAGAGAGAGAGAGAAATGAGATAGAGACAGAGAGAGATGTATAGACAGAGAGAGAGATGGGTAGATAGAGAGAGAGATAGATAGAGGGAGAGAGATGGGTATATAGAGAGAGCTGAATAGATGGAGAGAGGTAGATAGAGAAAGAAATGGAGATATAGACATGGATGTATAGAGAGAGAGAGATGGATAGAGAGAAAAGGGGATAGAGAGAGCGGCAGATATAGAGAGAGAAGTGGATTTAGAGAGAGAGAGAGCTGGGTGAAAGTGCAGAAAGAGACAGATGGATGAGTGGATAGTGAGAGAGAGATGGATAGAAAGAGAAAGACAGAGAGATGGATAGAAAGAGAGAGAGAGACAGGTGGAGAGATAGAGATGGGTAGATAGAGAGAGAGATGGGTAGATAGAGAGAGAGAGATGGGCAGATAGAGAGCGGAGGATAGATAGAGGTGGAAAGCAAGAGAGATGAAAAATGCACAGAGAGAGAGATGGATGAGTGGATATATATATAGAGAGAGATGGATAGGAAGAGAGGGAGAGAGATGGATACCTAGAGAGGGGGAATAGATAGATATTGAAAGAGAGATAGATAGAATGAGAGAAAGATAGAGAGGGCTGGAAAGAGGGTATGTAGAGAAAGATGGATGGATAGATAGAGAGAGAGAGACACGGCTAGATAGAGAGTGAGAGAGATAGATTGATAGAGAGAGTGAGAGATGGATATATAGATAGAGATGGATGGATAGAGATGGAGAATGGTAGAGAGGGAGAGAGGTGGATAGATAGAGAGAGAGATGGATAAAGAGAGAGAGAGAGAGAAATGGATGGATAGAGAGAGAGAGGGATAGATAGAGAGATAGAGGAAGAGGTAGATGGATAGAGAGAGATGGATGGATAGATAGAGAGGAAAAGATGGATAGATAGAGAGATATGGATAGATCGAGAGGTGGGTAGATAAAGAGGTGTATAGATAGAGAGATAGAGAGAGACATGTATAGATAGAGAGATAGAGAGAGACATGTATAGATAGAGCGAGAGAGGTGGATAGATAGAGGGAGAGAGATGGATAGATAGAGGGAGAGAGATGGATAGAAAGAGAGAGAGAGAGTTGGATAGAGAGAGACAGATAGATAGATATGGAGAGAGAGATGGATAGAGAGAGAGATGGATTGATAGAGAGAGAGAGATGGATAGATAGAGAGAAAGAGATGGGTATATAGAGAGAGATGGATAGATAGAGGAAGAGAGATGGATAGAGAGAGAGGTGGATTGATATAGAGAGAGAGATGGATAGATAGAGAGAAAGAGATGGGTATATAGAGAGAGAGATGGATAGATAGAGGAAGAGAGAGATGGATAGAGAGAGAGATGGAGATATAGAGAAAGACAGAGAGATGGATAGAAAGCGAGAGAGAGAGGTGGAGAGATAGAGATGGGTAGATAGAGAAAGATGGATCGATAAAGGGATGGGTAGATAGAGAGAGAGATGGGTAGAAAGAGATAGGTGGAGGGGGTGCAGAGGAGATTCACCAGGATGTTGCCTGGGATGAAATATTTAAGTTATGAAGAGAGGTTGGATAGACCTGGGTTCTTTTCGTTGGAGCAGAGAAGACTGAGGGGCGACCTGATCGAGGTGTACAAGATTATGAGGGGCATGGACAGGGTGGATAGGGAGCAGCTTATTTGAAGGGTCAGTCACAAGGGGACATAAGTTCAAGGTGAGGGACAGGAGGTTTAGGGGGATGTGAGGAAAAACTTTTTTACCCAGGTGAGAGAGAGATGGATAGGAAGAGAGAGAGAGATGGATAGATCGAGATAGTGAGAGATGGATAGACAGAAGCAGATGGATAGAGAGAGTTAGTTAGATAGATAGAGGGAGATGAATTGAAAGAGGGAGATGGATACATAGAGAGAGAAAGAGAGATGGATACAAAGAGAGAGGTAGCGAGAGATTGATAGATAGAGAGAGATGGATAGATGGATGGATAGATAGAGAGAGATGGATGCATAGAGAGAGAGAGAGATGGATAGAGACAGAAAGTTGGATAGATAGAGAGAGCAAGAGATGAGAGAGAGAGAAATGGAGATAGATAGAGATGGATAGAGACAGAGAGATGGATAGGTGGATAGAGAGGCAGAGAGAGAGATGGTTAGATGAGAGAGATGGATAGATAGAAAGAGAGATGGATAGAGAGAGAGATGGATAGAGAGAGAGATGGGTAGATAGAGAGAGCGAGAGATGGACAGAGAGGGAGAGATGGACAGAGAGGGAGAGAAAGGTGGAGAGAGAGATGCATGGAGAGAGATGGATATATATATATAATATATATATTTTATATATATATATAGAGAGAGAGAGAGAGAGAGGTAGATAGAGAGCGAGAGATGGATAGAGAGAGATGGATAGATAGAGAGAGAGAGAGAAGGAGGTGGATAAATGGAGAGAGGTGGATAGAGAGCAAGAAGTGGAGAGAGAGATGAATGGGTCGATAGAGAGAGATGGATAGATAGGGAGAGAGTCATGGATAGATAGAGACAGAGAGAGATGGATAGAGAAGGAGAGCTGGATAGATAGAGAGAGATGGATAGAGAGTGTTGGATAGATAGATAGAGGGAGATGGATTGATAGAGAGATGTATAGATAGTTAGAGAGATGGATAAAGTGAGAAATGGAGAAATAGAGATGGATCGATAGAAAGAGAGATGGATAGATAGATAGATAGATAGATAGATAGATAGAGAGATAGATAGATAGACAGACAGATAGATAGATTGATAGAGGGAGATGGATAGATAGGGAGAGGGAGAGAAAGATGAATAGAGAGAGAGATGGATAGAGAGGGAGATGGAGATATAAAGATGGATAGATGAAGATATAGAGATGGATAGATAGAAAGAGATGGATAGATAGAGATAGAGATGGATAGATAGAAAGAGAGAGAGATGGATAGATATAGATAAATTGATAGACAGAGATGGATAGATAGGGAGAGGGAGAGAAAGATGGATAGAGAGAGAGATGGATAGAGAGGGAGATGGAGATATAGAGATGGATAGATGGAGATATAGAGATGGATAGATAGAAAGAGAGATGGATAGATAGATAGATAGATAGATAGATAGATAGAGAGATAGATAGATAGACAGACAGATAGATAGATTGATAGAGGGAGATGGATAGATAGGGAGAGGGAGAGAAAGATGAATAGAGAGAGAGATGGATAGAGAGGGAGATGGAGATATAAAGATGGATAGATGAAGATATAGAGATGGATAGATAGAAAGAGATGGATAGATAGAGATAGAGATGGATAGATAGAAAGAGAGAGAGATGGATAGATATAGATAAATTGATAGACAGAGATGGATAGATAGGGAGAGGGAGAGAAAGATGGATAGAGAGAGAGATGGATAGAGAGGGAGATGGAGATATAGAGATGGATAGATGGAGATATAGAGATGGATAGATAGAAAGAGATGGATAGACAGAGAGAGAGGTGGATAGATAGAGAGAGATGGATACAGAGAAAGAGAGAGAAATGGATAAATCGAGAGATGGTTAGATAGATAGAGAGAGATGGATAGACAGAGAGAGAGGGATGGATAAATAGCTAGAGAGCGATATATAGATAGAGAGAGAAGAAGAGAGATATAGATAGAGAGAGAGATGGAGAGAGAGGGAGAGACATAGATGGATACAGAGCAAGAGATGGATAGAGAGAGATGGAGAGAGATACATGATAGAGAGAGACAGATGGATAGAGAGAGAGCGCTAAATAATGCACCCTCACCCCTCTCTCTGCTCTGTAATGGACTCTTAACTCTCCACTTTTTAATGGACTCTCCAATCTCTTTCTGCCCTTTAATGGACTCTTTCCCCCTTTCTGCTCTTTAACAAACCCTTGCCTCTCTCTCCACTCTTTAATGCACTATCACCACTCTCTCTGCTCTATAATGGACTCTCACCTCTCTTCTCGTTCTTTAATGGACCCTTGCCTGTCTCTCCTATCTTTAAAAGACTCTTACTTCTCACTCCACTCTTTGATGGATTCTCAAAACCCTCTCAGTTATTTAATGGACTCAAACCTCTTTCTTTGTTCTTTAATGGAATCTCGCCAATCTCTCCATGCTTTAATGGACTCTCACCTCCCTCTCCACTCTTTAATGCACTCTCACATCTTTCTCTGCTCTTTAGTGGACTCTTGCCAACTCCCCACTCTTCAATGGACTCTTTCCCCTCTCTCTGCTCTTTAATAGACTCCTTCCCCTCTCTCTATTCTTTAATGGACTCTCGCCCCACTTTCCCTCGTTATTGGACTCTGACATCTCTCTCCATTCTTTAATGGACTGTTTCCTCTCTGTCTACTCTTTAATATACTCTCACCATTCTCTCTGCTCTTTAATAGACTCTCACCTTACTCTCTGCTCTCTAATGGACTCTTACCTCTCTCTCTCTCTGATCTTAATGGACTCTTTCCTCTCTTTCTGCTCCTTAATGGACTCTCACCTCTCTCTCCACTCATTATGGACTCTCACCTCTCTCTCTGCTCTTTGATGGACTCTCGCCTCTCTCTCCGCTCTTTAATGGACTGTCATCTCTCTCTCCAATCTTTAATTTACTTTCACTTCTCTCTCCACTCATTATCGTAATCCCGCCTCTCTCTCCACTCTTTAATGGACTCTTTCCTCTCTCTCCACTTGTTCTTGGAGTCTCAAACCTCCCTGCACTCTATGATGGACTCTGTCTCCTCTCTCACCACTCTTTAATGGACTCTCACCTCTCTCTCTCTGCTCTTTAATGGACTCTCACCTCTCTGCTATTTAATGGACTCTCACCTCTCTGCTATTTAATGGACTCTCACCTCTCTCTACTCTTTAATAGACTGTCACTTCTCTCTCTGCTCTTTAATGTCCTCTCGCCAATCCCTCCCCTCTTTAATCAACTCTCGCCAGTCTTCTCACTCTAATGAACTCTCATCTCTCTCTCTGTTCTTTTGTGGACTCTCATCTTTTTCTCCATTCTTTAATGAGCACTCCCCACCCTCTCTGCTTCTTATTGGGCTCTTGCATCTCTCTCCAATCTACCATGGTCTCTTGCCTCTCTCCACACTCTTTAATGCACTTTTGCATCCCCCTGCTCTTTCCTGCACTGTTGGCTATTTCTATTCTTTGAACCCAAGGAGAAGGACAGCAATGATTCGTTTCAATTACATGCAGCTTTGGGATTTTGTGGCATTGAGTTTTGGTAGTATTCTGCAGAAATGGAAGTGTTTGAAGTCTGAGCTTTGGGTTGGGGTGGGTGGACAAGCTTCACCAATCCTCTGTTCCGGTTGACATATCATCCCCAAATCCACGGGCCCTTATTTTGCATGTTAACCTTTTGTGTGGCACGTTATCGAATGCCTTTTGGAAATCCAGGGGTATTACATCTACTGGTTCTCCTTTATCTACCATCAGCTGCAGCTCACACCTTGCCCACTTGTCCAAAACAATAAGTTGGATTTAATCATTAGCTTTAATGTGGAAAAAAAATTGCAATGCACTTCACGGAAAATGTTGTCAGACATAAAATTGATACCAAGCCGCATTTGGACATTAGGATAAATAACCAAGTGGAGGAAAGACACAGAAGTTTTAGAAATGAAATTCGAGAGCTGAGGGTACATCCAACAATGGTTGAGCAATTAAAGTTTACAAGAGGCTGGAATTTGTTGAGTGCAGGTAGCTGGGAGGGTTGTGGTTCTGGAGCAGATTAAAGAGATAGAGCAGGTAAGGTCATGTAGCTATTTGAAAACAAGGAATCCACTTTTAAATAAAAGTGTTACTTGGAGCTGGTGTTGATCAGTGTCATCAGTTCAGTTAAACCAGAATGTGGACTATGTGGAAGGGATGTCAATACAGTAAGTTTACATGGTTCTTAGTTGGTTATTAAGGGCTTTATTCAGCAGCTTGTGACACCTCTGTGGCTTTGACTGTACTAGAAATGGAACCTTTCCTCCTAATTACTGCTGTGCAGGGACCTGGTGTGAGTAAGGACAGGGTGTTATGATCCCCATATAACTTTTAAAAAGAGATGAAATTCTCAGCAATCTATTTTTTATCTGTCTTTTCCAATCTATCCTCATAGCTACAGTTCTTTATCCCTGGAATCATTCTTGTGAATCTCTACTATACTCTTTCCAATGCCTTCACATCCTTCCTCAAATATGGCTCCCAGAACTGGAAGCAATACTTCAGATGAGGCATAATTAGTGTCTTATACAAGTTCAACGTGACCTCCTTACTCTTGTACTCAATGCTCCTATTAATAAAGCCTAAGATATATGTTTTATTAACTGCTCTCTCAGCATGCTCTGCCATCGTCAATGATTTTTGTACATATGCACCGAGCTCCCTCCGTTATTGTACCTCTTTTGTTTTATACTGTCCCTCCATATTCTTCCTTCCAAAATGAATCACCTCACACTTCTCTGCACTGAACTTCATCTGCCCCTTGTCTGCCCAATCCAATATGTCTATGTCCTTTTGAAGTTTAAGACTATCCTCATCACAGTTGACAATGTTTCCAATCTTCATATCATCTGAAAATTTTGAAATAATACCCTGAACACTATAGTCTAGGTCACTAATATGTATCAGGAAGAGCAAGGGTCCCAACATTGATCCCTGGGGGAGTCCACCACAAACCTTCTTCCAATCTGAAAAACAACTATTTATCACTACTCACAGTTTCCTTTCACTCAGCCAATTTCTTATCTAAGTGTCTATTTTCCCTTTTATTCCATGGCCTAGGATTTTGCTCACAAATCTGTTGTGTGACACTGTATCAAATGCTTTTTGAAAATCCATGTACACCACATCAACAGTGTTTCCTTTAACAATCTTCTCTGTTACCTCCTCAAAAAACTCCAGCAACTTAGTTAACCATGATTTTCCCTTGATGAATCCATGCTGGCTTTCCTTAATTATTCTGCAGCTGTCTAAGTGATTATTCATTTTATCTTGTACTCTAGATTCCAGAAGTTTGCCTACCAGAGGTCAACTGACTGGTCTGTAGTTTCCGTCTTTATCCTTACGCCCCTTTTTGAACAAGGGTGTAATATTCGCAATTCTCCAGCCCTCTGGCACTGCCCCTGTGTCTGAGGAAGACTGGAAGATTATCATTAGTACCTTAACTCTCATTTTCCATAGTACCATTGGATGCATTTCATCCGGTCCTGGTACCTTATCTACTTTAAGTAAAGATAACTTTTCCTACACCTCCTTCCTCTCGATTGTAACAACTTCTAGTGTATCAGTTACTTCCTCTCTCGCCTCAGACTGGATGGCAAGTTCTTCCTTTGTAAAGACAGATGCAAAGTACTCATTCAACATCTCCGCTATTTCTCCAGCCTCCACATGCAAGTCTCCTTTTTTGTCCCTAATCGGCCCTACTCTTTCTTTTCCCACCCTTTTATTATTTACATTCTTGTCTCAGGCCTTGGGATTCCCTTTTCTGTTCACTGCCAGCCTCTTTTCATGCTCTGTCTTTGTTTTTCTTATTTTTTTTCCACTTCCCCTCTGGTCCTTATATATTCAGCCTGATTCTTAAACATGCTTAAATATCTTAAACACACTCCAGGAACTCTCACCCCTCTTGTCCCTTTGCACTATTCCTACCCCAGTCTATTTTTCAATAAATTGAAGTCCTCCATTACAATTACTCTATAATTCTTGCACCTCTCTGTCATTTCTTTGCTAATTTGTTTCTCTGCATCCCTTCCACTAGTTGGTGGTCTCTATACTACACCAAATCAATGTTATTGCACCTTGTACCCAGGAAGATTTAACGTCCAGTCCTGCCCTTCTTTGAGCCAGGTCTTTGTTATAGCAATAATATTATAATTCCATTTGTCATCTTGTGCCTGCAGTTCACCAATCTTATTAACCACACTCTGTGCATTTATCTACATACACATTAGCCCTCTGATTTAGGCTTTTTTTACTTTCCCCCTTACTCTGACCCCATCTAATGACTTACTATTACCCACTCTAATTCTGTCAAACTCTCTAACTATTCTAACTACCTTGATACTACTGTCTGATATATCCTCGTTATCAGTTAATACTTCACTACTTCCCACTGTCAGTTTTTCTCCTCTCCAGTCTGAATTTCCCCTCAGGTTCCTATGCCCCTGCCAATCTAGTTTAAACTCTCCCCAACAGCAGTAGCAAACCCCCCCGTGAGGACATTAGTCCCAGTCCTGTTAAGGTGTAAACCTGTCCTTGTACAGGCCCCACTTGCCCCAGAACCGGTCCCAATGCCTCAGGAATCCAAAGCCCTCCCTCCTACTCCATTTCTCCAGCCACGTGTTAAACTGCTCAATCTTCCTATTCTTATGCTCACTAGCACGTGGCACTAGGAGTAATCCTGAGATTACTGCTCTTGAGGTCCTGATTTTTATTTCTCTTCCAAACTCCCTAAAATCTGCTTTCAGGACTTCATCCCTTTTCCTACCTGCATTGTTGGTCCCAGTATGGACCACGACCTCTGGCTGCTCACCCTTCCCCCAGGAGAATGTCCTGCAGCTGCTCTGTGACATCCTTGACCCTGGCACCAGGGAGACAATATATCCTCCTGGAGTCATGTCTACAGCTGCAGCAATGCCTGTCTGCTCCCCAAACTGTGAAATCTCCGACCACCATAACACTCTTCCACTTTTCCTCCTCCCTTCAGGTGCAGCTGAGCTACTTGTGGTTCCACGACCTTGGCTCTGGCTACAGTCCTGAGAAACCATCTCGCTCACCAGTATCCAAAATGGAAAAGTGGGTGGAGAGCAAGATAGGCTCAGGGGATTCCTGCATCATCTGCCTGTTTCTCTTAGAAACTCTTGACAATCACCCATTCCCTCTCTGCCCATGTGCTTCTTAGCTGTGGTCTGCCCACCTCTCTAAACATGCTATCCTTGTAATCCTCAGCCTTGTGGATCATCACAGTGACTTCAGCCTCTGCTTGAGTTCCCCAACCCAGAGCTCAAGTTTCTGCAGATGGTGACACTTCCTGCAGATGAGTCATGTGATACACATGTGAGGGACTAAGACCTCACCCCACATCATTTTTTAATACAGAGAGATATGCTTATTGCTATCTCTAAAAATTTCAAACTGGACAAAGACCTAAAGTGGCTAAATTATATCTGTCTGTGACCCTGAATGAAAGAAGCTACCTGGTAATTTCGGAAAAACACTCATATCCTTATCGCTGAAGAGACACTAATGACCCCCTGTGGGCTGCAGTGACCCAATTCAAAGAGAGCTGTCGAATGGCCATCTGCACTTCATAACCCAGGTTGGCCAGTAGGAGTCTCCTTGTCTGCTAAGACAAAGGGCCCTGCAATCTTCCTTTCAATTCTTAATGGTTGAGACATTTAACCGTCTTAGGGACTCAGATGACGGATACACATCCTTTGTTAAAGACAGTATGGAAAGGTGGGTGTCATGTGACCTGTCTGAACCAGTAATATTGCCTTGCTAAACTGCAAAATCTCAGTCTGCGTTTTTACCACCTGACCAATGGCCACACAGACAAGGAGATTGGGCCCAGGTTGGACACTTGGCCCATCCGCTGGAAATCCTATACCTTCACCTACAAGACTGATTCATCTCTGCGTGCCTATTTCATTGTATGAAGGCAACATCCTCGGAAAAGCGAATTATCCAGCACTGGTTTTCAGCTCACTGACCTCCGTGAAGGAATGCCTCATTGGACTTTGATTCGGGACTCTGGAACACGTGAAACAATGCTTCTTTTCTCTGTGGTCACTGCACTGTAAATCTTTCTTTTCTCTATCCCTCTTTTATTCTACGGATGTAAAGGAGGCAACATTGTGACCCTGCTCCCAGTTTTGAGTGTGTGTAAATAAACTAACTCTTTGAGTTCATTCTATCTTGAGTTTGCTATGGGGCTATTAATAGAAAATTGGACAAAACCAAAACAAAGGGGTTGGGAAATACGCCACCGCTTATAAAAGGAGAAGCAAATCAAAACACATTTCTGTTTATGGATGGGTGGTGAGAGGAGAAATTAGTGATGTTTAACTTAATCTCCTCCTGTCTGTAACACATGGGAAAGGCAGTGTATCATTCCATGCCTTGACTAATGTTAAGTATTAATTGTACTATAATCATCGTTAGTTTGCTTTCGAAATGAATGATTGTCCTTTTTATCAATAAGGTTATTCCCCAACAAGAATTTCCTTACTTTGAGTTTAGTATAGAGTTCAAATACCAACATCTCTCTCTTTGGAATTCTAATTCATTTCTCTTTCTTTCTCAAATTTAAGTTCCCAAACAAAGGCTTGTTAATAACATGCTTGTGAGACAGTTCGTCATCACCTGACATTGCTGCAGCCTCCCTTATCTTAGAAACTTTATGGTTTTCCAGGTTTACCTTATTCCCCAAGGGATGCTAATTTTAAATTCTTCTCAGAATCACCTCTCTAAGGTTTTCAAAGCCTTGTTCAACCTTAATCTATCAAACATCATTTTCTTTCCTTGCTAATTTCACCAAGTCTGACTCTGTTTCTCTCTTAAATTTCTAAATTTCTGTCTGTCAGCCTCTCAGACTAACTCGTAGGCAGAACAGCAGTTTTCATTGTATCATAGTTACTAATGTGTCTGAAAGAGATGAGTACATCTCCAAACGAATATATTCTGCAGTAAAATAGTCCAATTCTCTTTCAGTCACTGCAGTTTTGTAGCAATTTTCTTAAAGGATACAAAATTCACAGAATCTTAACAGCACAGAAGGAGGCCAATCGGCCTATCCTGTCTGCCCGGCTCTCCAAATGAGCATTATGGCCCAGGGCCAGTGCCCTGCCTTTTCCCTGTAACCCTGCACATTGTTTCTATCCAAATAATCATTTAAAGCCCTCTTGAATGCCTCGATTGAAGCTACCTCCACCACACTTCCAGACAGTGCATTCCAGACCCGAATCACTCGTTGTGTGAAAAAAACTCTTAGATTGCATTTGCTTCTTTTGCAAAACACTTTAAATCTGTGCCCTCTTGTTTTTGATCCTTTTACGAGTGGGAACAGCTTCTCCCCATCTACTCTGTCCAGCCCCCTCACAATTTTGAAAACTTTTATCAAGTCTCCTCTGAGCTTTTTCTCTCCAAGGAGAACAGTCCAAACTTCTCTAATCTATCCTCATAGCTGAAGTTTCTCGTCCCTGGAATCATTCTTGTAAACCTCTTCTGCACTCTCTCCAATGTGTTCACATCCTTCCTATAATGTGGTGCCCAGAACTGTACACAATACTCCAGCTGAGGTCCAATGAGGGTCTTTTATAAATTCAGCATACGCTCCCTGCTCTTGTACTCTATTCCCCTATTAATAAAGCCCAGGACACTATTTGCTTTATTAACTGCTCTCTGCACCTGTCCTGCCAACTTCAATGATCTATGCACATATATACCCAAGTCTTTCTCACTGTATTTAAGACCAGCGAATATTCCTTGACAAAGCGAAACTGGGAATTAATTCTCAGTCATCCTCTCGAGCTTTACTGCCACCTCCTCTTTGTGTAAATCCAGCTTTACTCTGTCCAGTTCACATTTTTTTGCTTCCTTTTCCCTCTAGAATTCCATTTTGCTTTTTCAATTCAAGTTTCCACATTTCTTTCTTTCTCAAATTCAGGTTGTTTCACTTGCAATTTGAAGTCTAACTAACTCAACTTGAATGGTGTCAGGATCATCGTTTTCCTCCTCAAGATTCAAGCACCAAGCCATTTCTGAAACTCTCTGCCTTCTTAGCTCCTACTTTGATGTCAATTCTGAATTTCTCTGCCACACCACCTGATTAACCTTCGTTATCTGTTGCAAGGCACGAACAGGCAAGTCTTCTTTTTCCAAAAACTCTGAATGTGGAAAGCCAACATGACTACTTTTAATGCTAGATAAATGTGAAATCTTGTTTCTTTAAACTCTGGAAAATTCCAATGTAACCATTTTATAACCCCTAGGGTTGACCTGGATGAGCCCCCAATTTGTTATGATCCCAGTAAAAAGAGATGAAGTGTTGGTGGACCTGGAGCTACTGTAGATCAGTGAGCACAGGGGTGATGGATGAATGGAACTTAGTGTGAATAAGGGCATAGTGTTAAGATCCCTGTAGAGACTGATCTCATTTAAAAAGAGTTGAATTTCCTACAAACCACGAGAAAGGAATGAAAGACAAGATCCTACATTTTAAAACTTCTACTGTAACAAACAAACTAGATGCAATATAGATCATACAGATAACTAGTACATCAAACTAACAAAAAAGTTATCTTGCAGTAAATAACACAATTGAAACATGTTTTACGAGACACTTTCATTGTGCACCATGCTCCTGGTAGATATGTTGCATTCCAGGAACAGCCCCACAGGCACACCCAGGAGGTTCAATTTTTGAGTCATGCTGAAAAAAGAGACATGTCAAAGCTTTTCATCCTGCACTCATCAGGACACTCACTAAGAATACCAATATAATGGGAAAACAACAATTGATACTGTTTGTGGAGAGAGTGCTGTCCAATTGAATTGGACAGCACTCTCTTCACAAACAGTATCAATTGTTGTTTTCCCCTTATATTGGTATTCTTGTGAGTATCCTGATGAGTGCAGGATGAAAAGCTTCGACATGTTTCTTTTTTCAGCATGATTCAAGTTCTGTGCTACCAAACAACTGGGTTCATTTCTCTCATTACACCAGGTCAAAAGTTGCAGTTCAGTAAAATGTTACACACCAGCAGCAGGGTGCACCGTGCCAACTCTCCATTCCTTTAAACTTCCGGAGCTGCATCTGCTCTGTTCCCTTTCTTTTGAAAATAAACCAAATCCTCCCCAACATCCTGCTTGGTTGGTAGCATAAAACATCAGTAGTTCATTTTGTTTCTCTGTGGCATAAAAGCAGCTGTCCTTTCTCTGTGAAATACCGTGAATAAATGTTAAAACTGGCAGCCGAAAAGGCAATGGAATTCGGATTGAGTTTGCCTCCACATGACAAGTTGATCCCATGGGCCTAGCTCTGAGCCGAACTATTTGTATTAACTTCATTGTTTTACTCTGAATTAAAGATTCATTTCAAAACCAAACTGTCTTATAAAGTTTAGCGTTTGTGACAAAAGGCAGAGGAGTTTTTGATGTGCTCCAGCTTTTGGAGGGTGTGAGATGAGAGGCCAGTCAGGAGCACAGTGGAAATGTCCAGTCTGGATGTCTGAGGTCTCAGCAACAACAGAAATATGGGGAGAGGCAGGAAGCGGCCCCGGAGCTGGAGAAGGCACACGGTTAGGGAATCAGCTCAAAGGGGAAGGTCCAGCCTCAGAATGAGGGGAGCTGGGGGCAGGGCGAGGGGGTGAATTATCGGCTGAAACAAACAGACAGCATTGGCCAGATTCCCATAATGATAAAGAGCTGTGGGTGAGGCAGAGGGAGGACTGGTCCTGGGGAGGGTGGGGGGGGGGAGGGGAAGGGGGGGGTGAGGAGGGAGATGGGGGATGGGAGGAGGGGGATGGGAGGGGGAGGAGGGGGGTGGGAGGGTGAGGTTGAGGAGAAGTGGGGGATGGGAGGGGGGAGGAGGGGGAGGGGATGGGAGGGCGATGAGAGGGTGAGGGGGATGGGAGGGGGATGGGAGGGGGATGAGGGGGGAGGAGGGGGAGGGGGGATGGGAGAGCGATGAGAGGGTGAGGGGGATGGGAGGGGGATGAGGGGGAGGAGGGGGGGGGGGGGATGGGAGGGAGATGGGGATGGGAAGGGGATGGGAGGGGGAGGGAGGAGGAAGGGAAGGGAGGGATAAGAAGTGGAGGGAGGGGAAAGAAGGGGAGGGAGGGAAGGGAGGGGGAGGAAGGGGAGGGAGGGGGAGGAAGGGGAGGGAGGGGGGAGGAAGGGGTAGGAGGGGGAGGATGGGGTAGGGGGGGAGGGGGGGAAGGGAGGGGGGATGGGGGTGGAGGGGGGAAGGGGAGAGGGAGGGAGGGGGAATGGGGGTAGGGAGGGGGGAAGGGGGGAGGGGTGGAGGAAGAGGGAGGGGGGACGGAGGGAGGGGGGGAAGGGGGATGGGAGGGGAGGCGAGGAGGGGGATGGGAGAGGGAGTGTGAGGGGAGGTGGGGGATGGGAGGGGAGGGGAGTGGGGGAAGGTGGGGGATGGGGGGGAGGAGGGGGGATGGGAGGATGGGAGGGGGAGGAGGGGGATGGGAGGGGGAGGAGGGGAATGGGGAGGATGAGGGGAGGTGGGGGATGGGTGGGGAGGGGAGGAGGGGGATGGAAGGGGAGGAGGGGGTTGGGAGGGGGTGGGTGAGGGGAGGTGGGGGATGGGGAGAGAGGGAGGGGAATGGGAGGGGAGGTGGGGGATGGGAGGGAAGGGGAGTGGGGGATGGGGGGGAGGTGGGGGATGGGGGGGAGGAGGGGGATGGGAGGATGGGAGGGGGAGGAGGGGAATGGGGGAGGATGAGGGGAGGTGGGGGATGGGTGGGGAGGGGAGGAGGGGGATGGAAGGGGAGGAGGGGGTTGGGAGGGGGTGGGTGAGGGGAGGTGGGGGATGGGGGGAGAGGGAGGGGGATGGGAGGGGGGAAGGGGGATGGGAGGGTGAGGGTGAGGAGAGGTGGGGGATGGGCAGGGGTAGGAGGGGTTGGGGGATGGAAGGGGGGAGGAGGGGGAAGGGGGGATGGGAGGGGGAGGGGGATGGGAGGGGGATGGGAGGGGGAGGGATGGGAGGGGGAGAAGGGAGAGGAAAGGGAGGGAGGGGGAGGAGGGGGGGTAGGGGGCGAGGGAGGGGGGATGGGAGGAGGGGGGTTGGGAGGGGAGGCGAGGAGGGGGATGGGAGAGGAGGGGAGGGGGAGCAGCACTATCCCAGAGGGAGTGGGGCTGAGGGGCTGGGAATTGGTGTTGAACCTTTAGCCCGCAGAGGAGGTGGGGGGGGGGGCTTTGTTTGAACCACATCTCCGAGGAGGAGGGGGGTGTGGGTTTACGCTGACTCCTCCCTGGTGGGTGGGGCTTGTGGGCTCCAACAACTCATTGACACCAACACCCATCCAGGACCCTCCACCCTTGCCTGTCCCTCCGTCCCCACCCCATCTTCCAATCCCAGCCCCAGCCGTGTATTCACTATACCCCCTGACCTTCCCCTCTCCGATGCTGAACGTTCAGTGCTCAGCAAAGGACTTAGTTTCATACCCTTACGCCCTCACCTCAATGAATTTCGGGCTCGGCATGATGCTGAACTCTTCTTCCGCCGTCTTCGTCTCCGGGCACACTTCTTTGGGCAGGAGTCCTCTCCCAGTTCAACGGATCCTTTCACCTACCTCCAATATTCTCCCTCCACCTGGACCCCTCCCTCTGGATTCTTACCTTCTCTTGATCTTTTCATTGAGAACTGTCGGCGTGACATCAGTCGTCTCAATTTCTCTGCTCCTCTCACCCATTCTAACCTGTCTCTCTCTGAACTTACTGCACTCCATTCTCTCAGGTCCAACCCTGACATTGTCATCAAACCCGCTGACCAGGGGGTGCTGCTGTTGGCAGGCGCACTGACCTCTACCTGGCGCACTGACCTCTACCTGGCGCACTGACCCCTACCTGGCAGACTGACCCCTACCTGGTGCACTGACCTCTACCTGGCGCACTGACCTCTACCTGGTGCACTGACCCCTACCTGGTGCACTGACCACTAACTAGGGCACTGATCTCTACCAGGCGGACTGACGCCTACCCGGCGCACTGACGTCTACCTGGCGCACTGACCCCTACCTGGCGCACTGACCTCTACCTGGCGCACTGACCCCTACCTGGCGCACTGACCTCTACCTGGCGCACTGATCTCTACCTGGCGCACTGACCCCTACCTGGCGCACTGACCTCTACCTGGCGCACTGACCCCTACCTGGCGCACTGACCTCTACCTGGCGCACTGACCTCTACCTGGCATACTGACGTCTACATGTCGCACTGACCCCTACCTGGCG